>SZWC01002618.1:185667-204180 GCA_023375785.1 Penium margaritaceum
GTGTGTGTGTGTGTGTGTGTGTGTGTGTGTGTAACAGTTTGGCTCTTCCATCCGGTTGTTGCATGGTTTGGGCACATCTGCTCCAGCAATGAGAAAGGTGGATTCCGGAGGAGTACTATTGACCCTGCCTTGTTTTGAGTGTGCCCTCTACACCTCTTCTTGCTATCCTTGTCTATGTGTATAACCTTCTGTTTTCCTCTATAAACATTGCAATAATCCAGTCTGCAAAGACCCAACTACAGTCAGCGTACAAGATCAAGGATCTCGGCCCTGTTTGTTTCTTCCTTGGCATGGAGCTAGAGCACGATCACTCGTGCAGTACAGTACACGTTCACCAGGCTGCACATGTCCGCAACGTAGGAGAGGGATTTACGCCCCTTCAAGAACTCGTCCCTTCAGCCTCCACCCCCATGATCCCTGTGGTTCAAGCACGGATAAAGTCACCAGACTTGTCAAGATTGGAGGAGACAGTCGATCTTAACGGCAATTTAAGGATCATTGGTTCCTTGATGCATCTTGCCACCATTACCTGCACTGATGTTACCTTTGCTGTGAAATTTCTCTCCAAGTTCTCCCGGTGTCCTAGGAAGCGTCATCTTGAGGTTGTGCTCCACGTGGCGCACTACGCATTCTCTAAGGCACGCACAGGGCTGTACTTGAGTTCACAACCCTAATTCACCATGGATGTATTTACTGACAGTGACTGGGCACATGACACTGATACATAGAGTAGAACAGAATATTTCTTCCTGATTGGTGGAACTGATGTTTCGTGGAAGAGCGGCAAGCAAAGCACAAAAGCCATTGCACAGCAGAGGCTAAGTACGTGGCCCTTGGTGCAGGTACGTGCGAAGTTGTCTAGCTCTGCCGCTTGCTGTAGCAGCTACGCCTCTCCATCCGCTGCATCACCCTGCACTGTAAAAGTCAAAGCACAAAAGCCATTACAGATAATGATGGCATGCACCACTCCCACACCAAGCATACAATCATGGATCATCATTTAGTTTGTGTTTGCATTGCTGATAAAATCGTTCGAGTCGCTTGGGAAGACACACGATCTCTGAGGGTTGATTCCCTCACCAAGGCTCTCAGCAAACACGTCTTCAATTGTGCTGTTCTTGCTGTCGGGCTTGCATGTCCTCATGAGCCTAGGTGACGTGTGCTTGTCATCTACTTGCCTGTATTTTTACCACTCTGTCTTTGTATCCTTGTGTGTAACATTTCTTTTGTGTATGTGGGTTGACTGACTGTGGATCATGGGGCAGTGTTGATGTTGTGTCCAATACATTTTTTTCCTTACATTGATGGTCCACTGTGCATTGATCTTTGGTTTTGTATGCTGTTTGGCCGAGTAGATACTTCCACTTGCCCCGAACTCTATTTTTCTGTCCTAAAGTATTGTAACAAGTTTGACCACTTTCAAGAAGTGTCTACAACACTATCACAAACCGCATCATACTTTCAATTGTGTTCAATTCACTTCTCGAAGGTGGTCAACTTTTATGAAGATGCATCTTGATGTTCCAAAAACCATCCGGCTACACAACAAGGTTTTTTTTCAAGCAACCTTCCATGACTTCACCGCGTACACGTCGCTCGAGATTGTCCCCCAGTATGCATCAGTCTTGTTTTTTCTATCCTGTATATGTGCTTAGCAGTTTTGACATCAAAGTGAACTCATTGCTAATTTCAGATTACTCTAGTGTCCCAATTTCCCAGACTGTCTTTTACTATCAAACATCCACTTGTTAACTATCCACATTCTGCACAATGAAACAATCAAATTATGTGGTTGTTTTGGAATGGAAAAAAGGACTGTCGGATATTGGATGTTTAAATCTGGGGATTTGGGAGCCAAAAAAAATCAGTTTGGCCTCCTGGCAACAGGAAGTTATTGAGTTTTCCTTAGCTTTGGTTGATCATAATCAAAGTGCTCCCATTTATACAATGATTTTTCATACATTCCCAGTTTTTTTTTCTTCTTTTCATGGTCCATAACGCGTAAGAAGTATGTAACGGTTTTGCAATGAACTGTGCTATTGTTGCACCAAAACCAGTTGTATTCGTACTGTGTTCGTACCGTTATTCATGTATGGAATCGTACACAGGACGACCCTCGGATTGCGTTCTGTTACACTCCTCCCCCTTGGAACCCTGACACAGTCCTCGGTGCAGGCCAGCCCTTCACGTCACGGGGTGCCCAAGCCCTACGTGGTCCTCCGTAAGTGGCGTTGACACCCTCATGGTGCGAGCCCAACCCCCACGGAGCAACCTGCCGTCCTGTAGTTCACCACGCTACTGTCCCAATGGCCAGGCTTCCTCAGCATGTGAGACCCATGTCTTGACGATACTGCTCTCCCATGTGTACCCGCAGGTACCATGGTGTGACATCAAGGTGGTATTGTGCCTCAAATTGGCCACAGGATTTGAACCCATGCGCTCCAGATCTGATACCAATGCAACGGTTTTACAACGAACTGCGCTACCGTTGCCCCAAAACCGGTTGTATCTGATGTTCGTACCATTGTTCATGTATGGAATCGTGCACAGGGCAACCCTCAGACCACGTTCTGTTACAAAACATCCCCTGATCTGGCGACTTGGAAAAATGAGGGGTTTGGTTTGAAAGAAATACATGTCTCCTCTTAGGCCCTGCAGTAGCGGGGCATTGGAGGAGTCATTCCAAGAAGGTTCTCCTTGTTTGATCTCCGACCGATCGATGACCGATGCTTAAAGTCACGGCTGAGGGTCTCCTTTCAATCGTCAATCGATTTTCAAAATTTGACATCCTCGACCAATTTCCACCATTACTTCCTAATGTGCGTGATGATCTCCGTTCGTAAATTGGGGATTTAAAGCTTGCACTCGACAATGAGTGTTACAAACCAGACGTACACGAGCCCTTGAACTTTCCAAGTGGGTATTGATGTCATTACACAAATAGCCAACCTCGTGTAAAGACCCCGATTTTTTCTCCGACGGTCAAAGGCAATTCGGCCACCTGCCTCATCCTCAAGCGATTCCTTCTCGCACGTTTTGAAAAATTCAACCACTTTCGAGAACATCTACAGAAGTGTCACGGCCTTTCGGACAACTTCTCGCCGAATCATGATTTATCGAGATTTAAAAAGATGCATCTTGCATCTTTGCCGTCGATCTTTGAAGCCTTCAATTCCTTGGCGGAGCTTCTTGATCTGACCACTCACGACGTGAATCCACTCGCGTTGCTCGACAATTGACTTGATGACCCCGACTATGTCTCATTTGTGACTTGACACTTGTATGTATGTGTTTCATCGTTTCGACACTTGTCATCAAAGTACACTTACCGCTAATTACAAATTTCTCAAGTGTTCCAAATTTTCAAATCATGTTCTGTCTTGCAACTCATACGTGTTCACCATCCACGGTCCATTCGGCATAGCACTTGGTATTAGATCATAGCGATGCTAGAGGGGCATCTGACTACTTCACTCATTTGGAGGACTGCGTTGCAAAAGTCGACAGTGCATCTCGCACGTCAAGACTTCACAGACTTTACGACTACAACGTGAAGCAAGCGAGCACACCCGACGACCAGAAGTGGGTATGTGGCGAAGACCTGGGTGATGGATGAGCAGAACGTGACCATACACGCAAACCCCAAAGGCAACGACGAATGCTGGCATGGCAAGATATGTGGAAGCTGGGTCAGTCCCAACGGTTCCAATGTCCAATCCGGCCACTGATCCGACGGCGGTAAACCGGCCGACCTTACCAACAGCCTCAACGTCTGCAAGAGGAACGACAGGTTGCACCAGACAACATACGCGGATCAACGAGGAATTGGCGAACCATATCTTCGTGCTCGAGGAAATCAACGGCCATTTGCTCCAACAACTCAATGTTGCGATGCAGGCTCTTCGGAACGGAAGTGCGCGAGAGGTGAGGCTCATCGAGAGAAATACTCAACTCTCGAACAAACCCACGATCCGGCTGGACTCCTCTGAACCGTTCGATCTTGCAAATTTCAAAGGAAGGACGGTTCAGATGTGGCTAATGGGCTCGGAGGTATATTTCATTGCTGCTGGGGTTATCTCCGATCAGAAGAATATTGACCTCACGGCTGAGATTCTGCGTGACACGGCATTGAGTTGGTGGTTCCACCTCAAGGCCATCCAACGATAGCAAGAGAAAATCGGGGCCTCATCGACGGCCAACGGTGCCCGTCTTGCATTGTCAATAACAGGCATTCTGCCCTTGGAGAAGATCAATCCACAATGGCAAGACATGCTGGCACCACCAACCGACTAGTGCAAAGTTTTGTGCGTGATTCTTGCACGCTTTGGACGGCTGAACGAATATTCTGATGCTCCACACAAACTCTAGCACCTCCGTCAGCAATCTAGCATGGCAGAGTACACGTTGAGATTCCGCGACATCATCACTGGTGCAGACATTTCCGCCGACAAACTCTGTTTTCACTACAACAATGGCCTCAAACGGGAAATCTGGGGAGCGATTGGCATCTTCCGCATCCAGAAAGACTTACTACGGATGATTGCAGCAGCAGAACAGATCAACACTGCCGACTACAATACTCAGATCCATGAATCCTACAGTTGGTGACCTCCCAACCACAATCATCGTACGAACAGAAAAAGCAAGTCGGGGGACTCCTCGACTCCAATGGAAATGAACGCCGTCAACCAAGAAGACATGCGTACCTGCTACAACTGTAGAAAGTTTAGGCATATCATTTGGAACTGCCAAAACAAGGAGCAGGCCAAAAAGGGGGAAGTAGCAGTGAAATGAGTCGGGAAACGACAAAGGGTGGGAGTGCAAGGCGTGAGTCTTGTCCAAGAGGAGCAATCTGTGCTGAAAGATCGTCCATCTGAATGGCTCGCAAAAGATTTCTGAGATCGATATGTCTGACAAGGGGTACGAGGACGACCAACAGGCAATACTACTAAAAGTGCAACTCCGAGGTTGCAAGATTCGCAAAACGGTATCGGCACTATTGGATGGAGGGACCTCTCACAGGTTTTTAAGCAACAACACTGTTCAAAAGCTGGGTTTGCAGACTGAACCCGGGGTGTTTGAAGGGAAAACCTTCGAGTGGAGATTGTGAATACGGAGAATCTGAGAACCACTATGACTACAGGTCGGAGACTTGCGGGACATGACGTTATGGAGGTCATGTCCAATGATTAATCACAATATCATTCTCACACATGATTTCCTTTACCAGCACAATCCACAGATTGATTGGAATAGTGGCAACGTCTACGTAGAAATCAACGGCCCTAAGCGACAACTTCCGCGCATGGGGCGGAAGACGACAGCGGAAGTAGCAAAAGGTGGAAGCAGCAAAGGAAACCGCAACAACAAAGAAGCGACAACATGTGTAGCCGATACCGCTCAACGTGTCCAAACACTGCCTGCAAAGAGGTGCTTGCACGTGGCTCGTGCACCTCGAGCCAATGAAGGAAGCAGAAGTGGTAACTACTAGCTCATCCGCCTCATCAGCTTCATCAGCCTCATCGGCCTCAATAGCATCAACCAAGTTCTCGGTCGTTCCCAAGGAGTTTGTACCTCTCATCCAAGAGTTTACGAACGTTTTCCCTGATGTACTCCCAAAAACCTTGCCACCTCAATGCGACATAAACCATCGCATCAAGCCAAAACCCACCGTTGGAGGGGCCTATCAGATGAGCGACCATCCACCCATCCACGTCACCATATGATGCACTAGTACCATTCGCAAAAAACGAAAACTGGTGAGACACAGATGTGCGTGGACTTTCGGGCGTTGAAAGATGCTACAATCAAGAACCGCTATCCTCTCCCCCATGCCGATGAACGTTTAGACCTACTCCGAAGAACTCAAATGTTAACCAAAATCGACCTACGTAGCGATTACCACCAGATCCATGTGGCAGGCGCTGACATCAAGAAGATGGCGTTCTGAACATGTTACGGGCATTTTGTATTCACTGTCATGTCATTTGTACTCACAAATTCCCCGAGGACGTTCATGGCGGCAATGAACAAAATTTTCCGCTCGTACATTGACGAATTTGTCGTGTTATACCTCGATGACATTATGCTGTACAATTGCACCCCAGAGGAGCACGATGGACATCTCCAAAAAGTTCTCAAAGTTTTACCAAGAGATGAATTCATTAGAAAAGTCTCGAAGTGCAACTTCAGTCACCGTTCGATCAAGCTTTTTGGTCACATCATCAACGACAGACGGGTCACCATGGATTCGAAAAAACTGGCAGCAGTTGTTAATTGGTCAACGCCGACCAAGGACCGAGACGTTCAAGTTTTCCTCGGCTACTGTAGTTACTACCTGTGTTTCATTCGGGATTACGCCCGAGTGGCAGTGCCTCTCTTGAACCTCACTCGAGAAGAGAACTAGTGGCGATGGGGAGACAGTGAACAAGAAGCATTC
This sequence comes from Penium margaritaceum, assembly GCA_023375785.1. Classification (NCBI taxonomy): domain Eukaryota; kingdom Viridiplantae; phylum Streptophyta; class Zygnematophyceae; order Desmidiales; family Peniaceae; genus Penium; species Penium margaritaceum. The sequence goes on from SZWC01002618.1 coordinate 192,107, forward strand.
ACTGCTTTGCGTAATGCTCTAACCTTGGCGTCGGCCCTACAATTGGCTAATCCAACGATCGAATACAGCATGGCTATGGACGCCTCCAACTGAGCCATTGGCACGGTCCTCCTACAGGTTCATAGCAACCGAGAGCAACCGGTCACGTACATGTCGCAAACTTTGTGCAAGCTCGAGCTCAACTACGCCGTACATGAGAAGGATATACTGGCAGTTGTACATGCATTTAAGATGTGGCAATGATGTCTTGAATGCCGCCAATGCGTCGTACGCACTGACCATTATGTGCTTTAAAACCTAAAATCTCTGCCAAACCTCAGTCAACATCAAACCTGATGGATAGAGTTTCTCGAATCCGGGTTCGCCTACGATATCGTATGCAAGCCAGGAAAAACCAACCCTGCAAATGCACTCAGTCGTCAACCCAACTTAATGGTTGAGGCATCGACACTTCAACTACAACAAGATATGTCTGTCAAGCAATTATTCACACAAGGCTACGACCAACATGACAGATACAAGTCCAAGTTCTGTCACAATGCACCCTATTGGCAACGATGATTTACTCGCCAGGTGGTTGTACCTTCAAAACAACGAACATCACTGCATGTTGCGCAAAGAATGCCACGACACCGGTCCTCGTGGAAATTTTGGAAAAGACAAGATGCTGAAGAAGCTCGCAAAGTACTAATAGTGGGACAAGATGCAAACCAATGTGGCCAAATTCTGATAATCGTGGTACGCCAGTCGGTGACAAAAATCTCGTTGCACGTGGCCACCCAAACTTCTGCAGCCGCTCTCCATTCCGACGGAAGCTTGGACCAACATCTCCATGGACTTCATCACTAGACTACCGGTCACACCTGAGAGATATGATGCAATCCTTGTGGTTGTTCACAGGTTTTCCAAAACATCCCACTTTATCCCGACGACGACCACCGACACCACCGAAGGCACAGCACGACTGTTTTTAAACAACATCGTACCGGTACACGGCGTGTTGAGAACCATCACTCCTCTTCTCCCAAGACCTCCCTGAATAGGGCCACTTCTTCCTCTCACATCCCTCCAGTTAATCTCTCATTGTACATATCTCTTCTTGTGGATGGCCGTGAGTGTGCAGGGCATGCTGAAGTAGAGATCGGAGGCGACACACTGTGACGGCTTGCGACTCCTCCGTCCCGCACGCGTAGTCGCCTACATCCTGCTAGCATGACCCCCCTCTTCTTCCCTCACTCAGTGCTGGCGCACTGCCTCGCTACCTCTTTACTGACCTACATTTGTCCTTTGCTATTTCTCTGGGTCACACTTGCACTTCATGACTGGCACCTAAATAAGTCTTGCTAAAGACAACGACCTAGGTTGTGCTGGAGTGTGCAGGGTATGGCACATGCTATGCGGCCCTTTTCTGGCACATGAGGGCGATCTTCCCTCGCGCCTGGTGTGCGAGCCGGCGAGCCTCGCTCACAGGCCCGCCGAGTGAGTCTTGACTAGCGAGACTCACCCGATATAGGTGCTTCCCGCTCTCATACGGCACTTGTACTTTTCTGTTTGTGCGGACCTCCATGGCCACTAAGCCCAACCCTAGTGTAGTTGTTTCTGCAAAAAACTAAGCAAAACAAGTTGTTATGGATGCGCCTTGAGAATCTCATAGTATCAGAGCCCTGTTCGACGTCAAATAGTGGCGAATCAGGTCCGGCCCGGTGAAAAATGTAGGCGGCCGAGCAAAGTGCGAGCCTAGAACCGTGCGGTTGCCGCAAAAGCAGGCTGCACAAGCATCTAGTGGCGAGGAATGTCCTCCCCTAGGCCGCACACTGAGGGCGGTGATGCTAGAGGAGAAAAAGGGCTCAGAAGAGAGAGCCCAAGCGTCATCGCCATTCCCCAAGGGTGACAGCGCGGTCTTCTGGCCCTGAGAGGACGGTTGCAAGTCAAAGGAGGCCTGTCAGACGTCCAGAGCTCAAGACTGGCGAATCCTATCGAGCTTAGGGCTCGCGGAAGAAACATGGGCCCAAAGTGGGCCCGGCGAATTGTTGCCAAAACTTCTCTTCAACAGCAACAAGAGGGTAGCGGAGCGCACACGCGCTTCTTGACCTTTCGTCTGTCTAAACGGTGCTGTAAGGGCAGCAGAATCTGTGCTGGGAGGGGCCGGCGCAAACGCCGGCACCATCACCGGCGTCGGCGTCACCCCCAGCAATGCCACCGGTGCTACTTCCACCGCAATGACGTTGGATGATATGAGAAGAGTGTTCTCCCAGAAAGACCTGGTGCCACCACTTCTCGGTGCGTGCGATTTCCTGTCCTGGAAGGACGTCTTCTTCTCTTGGGCAGTGGAGCAAAGCCTTGAGGACTATTACCTTGCTCTGCCACCGGACAACACCAATTCGAGGGTGCTCCTCAGTGCATTCAATGCTCTGGTCCGCGCACTCCCTAAGGACCAGGAGTACTCCATACGTCATTTTTGGTTTGGAGGCAAGGGCGAGGACCCTGAAAACCCTCGTAGCGGAGACCCTAGGCCCCCTGATGCATGGCGATACCTTGCCACGCAAAAGGAAGAGCAGAGGATGGCTCTTGTCATCTCCCTCCATTTGGGAGAACCGTACAAAGATTTTCGGCGTGGTCTACTTCAGAAGCTGAAAGTCAGCAACATCAAGAACACCGACTTGGAAGAGGTGTTTGAGGAGCTGCGCAACTATGAAGACATCCAGAAAGGTGTGGCACGCGAAGACAAGGACGCAGCAGCTAGCGCATTTGTGCATCAGGGAGGAGGAACTTCTCTTCCTTCGCACCACCACCCAGTTGGGGGAGGCGGGGGAGGCCGTGGCCGTGGAGGAGGCCATGGCGGCGGAGGAGGCAGGGGACGCGGGCGTGGTCAAGGAGTGGGAAACTGCACCTGCAACTACTGCAAACAGCCGAGCCACTACTTACGCTCGTGCCCGACTCTTTTGCATCTCATGACCCCATCCATGCACCAGAAACGCCCATCAGTGGGACAGCCACCTGCTCCGTTCCAGCAGCACGGTCAGCAACTTCAGCCTCCATCATGGACTATCCCATCAGGGCCTCGTGCGCCAGCACCCTTTGGGGTGGCGACATTTGGTCCACTACAGATGCAGCCAACCGTGTACCCATCAGCACCAGCTCTATCTCCTTCCGTGTATCAGGGATCCAGCTTCATGCCCCGGTACTTCAGTGCAACCGCACCTTTTCCAGCATGGGCGCAGAGGATGTACTTTGAGACTGCCGAGCCTCAGCAACCGTTAAAATTGCCACCTAAACCAAGGTGGAGTGCGCCCATGGAGCTGCATCCACTTGAGTCGACTGCCATTCCACAGCTGCCAGGTCAGAAGTTAGGGCACACTCATATCACTACATCACACGTACTCCCCATGCATGAGTGGTTGTTTGACACTGCTGCATCCCATCACATGTCCCCGCATCGCCAGCTGTTTGTCACACTGCATGCCACGCCTGATGTTGAGGGTGTGAAGACTGGGTCGGGGGAATTGTTGTCCGTTGAGGGTGTGGGACACAATGGCATGCGTCCTGTTTTCACCACCACAACGAGACAAAAAAATGATTCCGCGTGGTCGGTGGTGCGTCTTTGTTGGGGGCTGTCAGGCCTTGAAGGCTTGGAGATTTTGGGATCCCACAAATCACAGCTTTGTCAGAAGTCGCGATGCCTCCTTTTTGGAACACATGCCCTACAAGGTGTTCCGTACACTGCATCACGCTCCCTCACTATCCACACAACATCACTACCTAGAGTATGTGAGTGTGCCTGTCTTCATGTCTTCCCCACCACGAGATGCGGGTCGGACACCTTGACCAGTGCGAGACAATGAGATGGCCACTCCCATGCCAAAAGACTTGATCTCACCCACTGACCTGGCCAGCACGGACTCCAGTGCCTCTCAGACACCTCCAGGCAGAAGTCCCCTCCAGCTGAGACTGAAAGTACAAAAACTTTGTCGCACGAACCAGTCCGACGATCTCTGTGTGACCTCCCCAGAGTTGACTACAAGCAATTTTATAACACTGTCGGCACCGTATCCTTGGATCACAGTGAAACCAAACCACTGACAATGACTGAGGCAAGGGGGCATCCAGATGCCGCTGAATGGGAAAAGGAAATGGTCGCTGAGCTTAATGCACTGTTGGAACATGAGGTGTACGAGCTGGTACCATTGCCACCCGGCCGCAAGGCCATTGATAAGAAAAGGGTGTTCAAACTGAAAAGGAACCTCAAGGGCTTGATTAAGAAGTATAAGGCACGACTTGTGGCCAAAGGTTCTCATCAAATCTTGGGACACGATTTCATTGACACATATGCACCCGTGGGTAAGTACGCAACCAGTCATACAATGGTGGAATTAGCCGCACGAGGGGACTGGGACATTCACCAGATGGATGCCAAGAATACGTTCTTGAATGGACCATTAGAAGAAGAACTATATGTCAAACAGAAAGAGAGCTTTGAGGATGGAACAGAAAGGGTGTGGCTCTTGTTGAATGCCTTGTATGGCTTGAAACAAGCGTCCAGGTGTTGGAACAAAGAGATCCGCCTGACTCTAGAAGGTGGTGGATTTACACAGATTACATGTGATCCCTCGCTGTTCTTTCGCTGGGATATCAGTGTGCCTGTTGCATTGCTGGTGTGTGTGCATGACCTGTTGCTCTTGTCTCCTTCCCTCACGCCCATTGGACAGGCCAAAGCACTGCTCACAGCCCACTACAAAATGACAGACCTAAGTGAGGCATAGTACTTCCTAGGCATGACCATCACACGTGACCGCACAGCACGGATCCTGACCCTTCATCAAGGTCGGTTCCTTGCTCACCTCACAAAATGTTTCCAGTACTTGGTGCAATATCTCCCACACCAGCACACACCCATGATTCCTGATGGCTCCGCACACCTGCTGGATGCACGCACCACAGAATATGGCCCAGACACAGATCCCACACTATACAGGCAGATCACTGGAAGTCTCTCATATGTTACCTCCACCACACGTTTGGACATTGCTTGCGCAGTCAATGTGCTTGCCCAGTTCAGTCAACAACAACCTAGCATGCATCACAAATCATTCCTGAAGCTATTGTGTTGTTTGTTCAACACGTCTGCCCTCAGTTTAGTGTTTGCCCCTGACGCAGGTCCTGTTCTTGAGGGGTATTGTGACAGTGATTATGCACTTAACTGTGATGCTCGTAGTCGGGGTGGATTTCTGTTTTGTGTGTGGGTGACTGTTGTGTTGTGACGTAGCGCCAAACAGTCATGTGTGGCACCCAAAATGGCTGAGGCAAAGTACATGGCATTGGGTGAGGTAGCATGTGAGGGGATTTGGCTTGCACGTCTGCTTGAGGGACAGGGCGTGCGCACATCCGTTGTTCCTGTGCATAGTGAAAGCTCAGCAGCCTGCCGCATTGCAGCAAATGACTGTGTTTTGCATCCACACACGAAGCACAGAAGTGTCGAACATCACTTTGTTCGTGAGGCGGTAGAGGCTGGAACAGTCAAAGTGCGTGCTATCAGTGGTCAAGCCCAGCTAGCAGACTTCCTCACCAAGGCACTTCCATCCTCGTCCCTCCTACTTCAACTACAACATCTTGGTTGCATGCGTGCCGCACTCCTTTCCATGGGGGCATGTTCTCTGAGTGTACATATTTCTTCTTGTGGATGGTCATGAGTCCGTAGGGCATGCTGGAGCAGAGAGTGGAGGCGATGCACCGTGACGGCTTCCAACTCCTCCGTCCCACACGCGTGGTCACCTCCACCCTGCTAGCACGACCCCCCTCTTCTTTCCTCACTTAGTGCTGGTGCACTGCCTCGCTACCTCTCTACTGACCTACATTTGTCCTTTTCTTTTTCCCTGGGTCACACTTTCCCTTCGTGACTGGCATCTAGATTAGTTTTGCTAAAGACAACGACCTAGGTTGTGGTAGAGTGTGCAGGGCAGGGCGCGGACTAGCCGGCCGTTTTCTGGCGCATGAGGGCAATTTGCCCTTGCGCCTGGTGTGCGAACCGGCGAGCCTCGCTCGCAGGCCTGCTGGGTGAGTTTCAACTAGTGAGACTCACCATCGCTCTCCGATGACACTTGTACTTTTTGTGCTTGCACGCACCTCCATGGGCGCTAAACCCAACCCTTGCGTAGTCGTTTTTGCACCAAATCAAGCGAATCAAGTTGCTATGGATTCGCCGTGAGAATCTCACCTCCATATTACGACTGAAACTTCCCAAAATCCATGCTAAGTGGCTCTTTGCTTTCAAGAAAATCATAGCATCGAACCCAGCCTTTCATCCCCCACGAGGAGTCTTTGAAGAACGCTTTCAGGAGTACGTTGCCTTCAACAGGTACATCTTGAAAGACACGAGAAGTCCATTTGGATTAGAGAGACAGGAACGATGGCTTCTGTCTAAGGAGATCACCCTCGGGGATCTCATCACGCGCCCACCATCATCCTGGTCCACGGCCCAACAACGCACCCTTCAAGCCCTCCTAAAGTGCATACCCCTCTCTTGGAGGCTCACCCTTGCTCTAGGATCTTCCTTCCCCCTCGCATACACCCAGACCCCATACTTCACCATCAAAGACCTGATTGGCCTGCCAATTAAACTACTCTTTCACTTCCCTCATCCCTCACTTTCATTAGTTGTACCTGTTGAAGTTGACCCTATCCACCTCACCCTCCGTGCCCACCCATGGGTTACAGGATCTCAAGTTCAAGGAAAAAATATCACCCTTGTTTTCATTTCTTCCGAGGACCGACTGATAGGGTTACCTGATCACCCTGCAATCCCATCCTATAGATTCGACTCTTACCCTTGATCACAGTGTACCATCGCCTCCTCTAGCAACACAAACTCACCCCATCCTACAAATGAAACTGGAGCGACAAATTCCCTGAAACCCAATTTGATTGGCATGCTATTTGGGCGAAACATTACTTCCTCCCTCTAGACCTTCGTCCCAAAGATGCACAGACCAAGATCCTATTTCACTCCATACCAGTTGCTAGTCACACCAATCACCGCTATAATGGAATGAGTGAGTTTCCCTTTTGTGGGGAAGAGGAAACAATAGAACATTGCTTCCTCCTCTTCCTGTTGTGATTTGTGACGTTCTTGTACAGTCTACTGTGACCACTCGGCCGTGTCCATACTCGTGCAGATCCCTGAGGCGGGCCCTGGTGATGTCGGAGGGACGACGGGCAGTGGACTGCCAGCTTGGAGCTGGCCGACTACCGTTCCAGAGCCCCGGACACTGCCGGGACTCCCTGCTGTTTCTCTGCAGCCTGCAGGAGTCTTTTTGGCGGACTGGCCATGAGCCCGATTTGCATGTTTTTGCATTGCGTGTCCACCGTCTGATGATGGATGCATGCATGTGACCACTCGTAGCATCCGTCTTGTGATCCTGCACGTCTAGGTTCAGACGGGGTAGCATTTTGACATGTGTGCGCATAGTTATGGCCAAAATAGTGGTTTTGGGCCGGTTTTAGGACAACTCTTGGACCGCCGCGTGCAACACCCGCTGTGCGCCGCAGCAGGTATTTAGGCCATGGACCTGTCATTTGTTAGCTCTCTCTGCAAATGCTATTGAAGCATTCAGACACTTTGCCTTGTGTCCCCTAGCCAAACTCTTGCCGTTGCGTGCACGACTTATGACTATCGTCACCGTTTGATCAGGTACTGACGCCTGGTCAACGGGAGTGTTGCTAGGAAGCTTCCTTGCATCTTCTCATGGTATCAGAACAGTGAGACAGTTCTCACTGAGCTGCACAGCAGAGACGCAGTAGAGTAGCAATAGTGAGAGTCATCACTGCAGCAGATCCACTGGGGCCTGTCGAAGACAGCCAGTCGCCGTCGACACAGTCCATACCCATCACGTAAGACCGTAGCAGCGGCGTTGCCACCGTGCCAGCACCAGCATAGCAGCAGAGCAGCAGCAACAGCAGCGGCAGCAGCAGCACCGTAGCAACAGCTACAACAGCACGTGGCAGCTGCAGCGAGTGCAGCCGCCGTCCGCAGCCACAGCGGCGGCCGCGGCAGCAGCAACGAGCGGCGGCAGCGGCGGCAGCAGCAGAGTAGATGCAACTATAGCAACAGCAGTGCAGCAGCAGCCGCGGCGGCAGTAGCAGAGCAGTAGCAGCTGCAGCAACAGCAGTACAATAGCAGCAGAAGTAGTAGCGCGTGGTGACGGTAGCGAGCAGCAACCGCAACGCGTAGTAGCAACAGCGACATTGCGCAGCCGATGCTGCCATTGCTGCGCACGCAGCCACGCAACTACTGTTGCAGCTGACAGGAGAGCTGTAGCAATAGCTGAGTGGAAGCTGCTGCGCAGCCTCCACGCAGCTTCTGCACAGCCGCCGCGGAGCGACTGCATGCTCACGCAGAACCGTGAGAGAGGGAAAAAAAAGGGAGGGAGGCAGTCGAGCCGACGTCAGCATTTTTTCTTGCTGACGTCATCAGGTCGTGCTGGCGACAGCATCCACCTGCTGACGTAAGCACCATACTTAGCCAAAATTTTGGCCGGACAGTAAAAGATTGCCAGCGTCTCAACTCCTCGAGAAACGTTGATGCTTTTGCAATCCGACAAACCTGACCTGTCGACCGTGAGAGGCGACGAACTCGTCGGACAACGAGGGGAAGGTGACAGATGATCCCTCCCCCTCCTCTTCTGGGGTCCTGAGCCCACACTCGCAAGCCATTGAGGACCTGCGGAGCCAGCAGGTTGAGATGCGTCGCCTACAGTGGGAGCAGACTGATGCCATCCGTATGCTGACTGAGCTTCTGCATTGCCAGTCCAGAGTCCCACGACAGGCTTCTGAGGGGGCTGCCGACGTCGCGGTCAGTACACAACAGTCGGCTCATACACCCGTTACAGGAGCTCCACCTGACCCACCACCTTCTGACCTCCTTGATGATTAGCCATTCATGCCAGGCATGATAGACGTCTCCCCAGATCATGAGATTCGAGTTCTTCAGGAGCGCCTCCGTCAGCTATAGATGGGAACCAGATTTCCTCGCATTCCTACGATGCAATCGTCACCTGACTATCCCGGTGACTATCCCCTTCCAGGAGTCTTCCCCGTCCCTCGTCCCCCTCGGCCTGCGGTTGCTCTCCCCACAATGCGGCAACCCAAGGACTTTGAGACACCACCTCCACGGGACATCACTGAGGACGGCTTGGACTGCTGGGAGATCCTCTTTCAGGTTTGGGCTACTTCAGTGGGCGTGTGGCCCTACTACCACAGACTGTATCAGCCTACAGACCTAGCACAGGTTCTGACATTAGCCAGAGGGATGTGCGGACTCCTCTATGCCATGCCACGCGAAACCGTCGTCGACTTTCGCCCCTTCCTTGGCGAGGTCGGCACAGGCACCGGCGCCGATCCACGCAGAGGTTGGGATCTGGCCTTATCCCTACTGGCCGCAGAGACGCACGCCACCCGTGCAGCACACATTCGTGCCTTCCACTCTCTTCGTCAAGGGCCTGCAGAGCCTGCTGCCGATTACTTGCGATGTGCCATGCGCATCTACACGCGCCTTCGGACCTCCGGAGGCACACAGGTGTGGACACTCCGTACGATGATGCTCGGAGTTCACCTTGAGTATACTGACATATTCACACGGTACAGCAACGCTGTCCTCGAGCCCTTTTCAGCCACTCTGCAGCTTCTCCCTTGGGCGCATCAGCTCTTCCTCCAGATGACTTCAGCCCGCGAGGCAGCAATGGCTCATCAGGAGACTTCTCTTACTGCAGCAGTCGTCTCATCACCACCATCATCCCTCCTGTAGTCTCCTTCTTCATCCTCCATCACGTCCTTGTCTTCCTCCTCCTCTTTGGCCCTGCCCACACCCCCTCAGACACAGGGTGTTGCAGCAGCAGCTCAGGGGAAGAAGAAGAAGGGGAAGCGTGGATCAGGTCAGCAGCAGTCACAGTAGCAGTCATCCTCTAGTGGTAGTAGTGGACGTTCTGTTCACTGCTACAACTATGGAGGCGCCCATCGCGACACAGAGTGCCAGCAGCCGCTCGACTGGATGCGGATTACTCGTGGGCTCCAGGCTGCACACGCCCTCCGTTCCACGTACAGCACGTTATCCTCGCCATCCTCCGGACGCGTGGCGGCCACGACTGCAGCTGTTCCCGCTTCTCCACCGGCGAGTAGCAGCGATCCGGATCCATGCGACCGCAGTATTGCTGAGCTACGACACCTTCTAGCGCTCCGCTTTCAGGGAGGTGCGAGTGTGTTGTCATCATCGGGTGGTCCACAGAATATCTATCCGTCCGTTCCTGTGACTCGTGACGACACGTGTGGGGGAGCATAGTCAGCATGTGATGATGATGGGCCTGACTGCACCGATTGGGTTCATGAGTCTCATCTCTAACTCCTACGTCGTTCCAGCCTACTACCGGCTCAGCGTCCCTCTGATGCCGAGTGTTCCATTTCCCGTTGTATAGTGACGTCCACCAGTCGTGACTCCGGTGGCACTTGGATCATCGATTCTGGTACCACTCATCACATGACGTGTCGTCGTAGTGATTCTGTTGTTCTCGGTCTTGTCACGTCTGTCCGTTCCGTCCGTACAGGCTCTGGTTAGTTCTTGCCAGTCCATGGTGTTAGGGTTGTATGTTTCAACGTTCCGTCTAGCCCCTTGTACCTTTCTGACGTGTTGTTTGTGCCTGATCTTGAGCTCAGCCTGCTTTCTGTGCGTGCATGCACACTGATGGGTCTCTCTATGGAGCATACCGCAGACTCAACGACTGTGACTGCTACTGACACTCGCAGTGTTGTCCTTTGTGCCTCTGTCGTAGATGATCTGTATCGCATCTCTCGTACCTCCTCCCCTTGCTCCCCTTCCTCCTCCAGTCGGGTTTTTGTCACTGGTGTTCTGACTCTGGAACACCAACGGTGGCTTCATCCCCGTCTGTGTCACGTGGGCTCCGATACTGTGTCGAAGCTCATTCGGACACAGCCAGCTCTCGGTCTTGACGCGACTTCTTTCAAGAAGCCACCCAAGACAGACTGTCTCTTTTGCGCTCAGGGGAAGATGCACGGATGTACCTATCCTGACTCTCGTTCCCGAGCGCTTTGGCCTCTCGAGTTAGTTCACTTGGATCTTCTCGGTCCTCTTCTGGTCGAGTCCCTATCTGATCGGGGCTCGTATGTTCTGACCCTCAATGATGACTTTAACCGGATGCGGTGGGTCTACAGCCTTCGTCAGAAGAGCGACGCCGCCCTTGCGGTTCGACTCTGGCTAGTGATGGCTGAGCGTCAGTCACGTCACATGCTGCATAGTTTCCACTCGGATCACGGAGGTGAGTTCCTTGGCGAGATGGACGGATTCTTTGTTGAGCACGGGATTTTTCACCAGGTCTCCGCTCCTGCTACCCCTCAGCAGAACGGTGTTTCCGAGCGTTGGAACCGCACCATGTGTTAGTTACTGAGCTAACCACCTCCGGCAGAGAAGCCGCGAAACCGAAAAGCTCACAAAGGTTCTTACACCTTCTTCCTTTGCAGGTATGTGTCATGCACCCCAAACTTAATCAGGCATACACTTCACCTTCAAGAGTACTAACGCCTTAGCATTACATCTCAAGAAGAGCTCAAGTCGTCAATACGCAAGAGAGCATCAAGCAAGGGTTGATTAATCAGCATGCAAGACAAGTCCTTTTATAGCTGTCTGTCCAGTCCTAGAACTCAAAAGCACATTCCTGGGAAGTGGCCTGAACCAGCCACGTCACCAATAGACTTGCACTGTGGGCTTGACACATAAGCATCCTAGTGTCAAGGTGACAGACCAACCATGTAGCGTCCAAGAAGCTACGGACTTTCTTTCTTGGAAGCTTCCACAGCAAACAAGATATGCATGGGGCCAGGATCGACCTCATGACCTCTCACTTGGCCAAATCAACAAAATGGCCAAGGTAACCACTCACCCACATGGTGTACTCACAGGTCATATCTCACAAGAGACAGAGCATAGTTGAGTCACACTACAACGGATCTAGGGGTCATACCTCCACAAGGGGCAGAGCATTCCTGATCCGTCCTACAACACTGAACAAGGGGCA
>SZWC01002618.1:205943-216057 GCA_023375785.1 Penium margaritaceum
CTTTCGTGGAAATCCACGTCTTTGCTGCGGATGACCTTCTTGGCTCCTTGGTCCCACAGTCGATAAGCTTTGTGGGCGGTGTCATAGCCGATGAAAATGCACTTTCGTGCTCTTGCATCGAGCTTTCCAGGGCCCTCACCGGCCTGGACCTTGGCAAACCCGGTGCAACCAAACACCTTGAGATGGGAGGCGTCCGGCTTCTTGCCTGACCATGCTTCTTGAGGCGTCTTCAGCTGCTGTGTCTGCTTCTTCTTGCCTCTCCTTCGCAGAGCTGCTGTAGGTGTGAGGTTCACAAGGTAGGTAGCCGTACGTGCTGCTTCAGCCCAGAATCTAGGAGGAAGCTTGGCGTCAAAGAGCATGCACCTAGTCATGCCTAGGAGCGTCTGGTTCATCCTCTCTGCTACGCCGTTGCTTTGAGGTGAGTAGGGCGTAGTTTTCTGGTGTTCAATGCCCTGTGTATTGAGCCACTCCCTGCAAGCTTCATACTCCCCCCCGTTGTCCGTCCTGAATGCCTTCACCTTCTTTCCACTCTGTCGCTCAACCATAGCGACAAAGGCCTGCAGATTCTCCTTCACCTCACTTTTCTTTTTGAGAAAGTATATCCAGACTTTGCGGCTGTTGTCGTCGATGCATGTGAGGAAATATCTGCTGCCTCCATTTGACGGTATGCGAAAGGGACCACATACGTCAGAGTGGACAAGATCAAGAGGTGCAAGAGCGCGCGTGCCATTGCGCTTGAACGGTTTCCTTTTCGCCTTACCTTGAAGACATGGCTCACACATCATCTCTGCTCCCACCACCTCATCACCTAGCTCCATCCCACGCACTAGCTCCTGCTTTCCCATGAGCTCCAATGTGCGATGAGCCACGTGCCCAAAGCGCCTGTGCCAAAGGTTCTTGGAGGATGTGCACAGGCTAGAATGAGCAGCCCCAGTGGCTGCATTTTCTTGTGGTTTTGTTGCCAAATCATCTGTTGCCACTGCTTCCGCTGCTCCAACATGTCCTTCCTCATCTGATTCTGCATCGCTGCTCTCCTCATCATCACTCTCCACCAAAGATTCAGCCGTTGGAGTTGTCGTCTTGGTCTGCAAGACGTAGAGTCCATCGACACGAGGAACCTGTGCGACAACCTTCTTGGCAGAGTAGGAGATGTTGATGTCCTTGGTAGGAACTATCACCGCTTCCTTCTCTGTAAAGACCACTGTCATGCCATGGTCAGTTATTTTAGAGACGGAGAGCAGGTTGGCTGTGAAGGAGGGCAAGTAGACCACTCCCTCTAGCTTGAGGTCGGAATCTCCACCGTTGACACCCACTGTGACCAGCTTGTCACCAATCCCCTCAGCTGCCTCAACCTTGCCGTTGGCGACCCTGAAGTTCTTGTTACATGGAGCAAGAGAGATAAAGTCTCTCTTCTCGTAAGTGGTGTGCTCGTTTGTGCCCGAGTCAAGGCCATAGGCTCCTGGCCTGAGTATCGCCCTCCCTTTGTTGGAGGCACACTCAGCCATCAAGCTTGTGGGATCCTTCCCACCATTTCCCCCTCGCCAGTCATCCCCGTCTCCTCCCTCTTTCTTGGGTGCACGGCACTCTCGAGCCCAGTGTCCAGCCTTGCCACAGTTATGGCAGTTTCCTTGGCGCTTTGTACCCCTTCCACTGTTGCTAGTGCTGTTGTTTCCCCTGAACCCAGAGGAGGAGGTATTGCGGAAGGTGCCACTGCTCCGTGAGGCAAAGGCAGCCATGTTTGCTTCACTGCTGCTACGACGCATGGCTTCATTCCGCACATTCTCAGAGACGGTGGTGTAGGAAACTAGATCTTCAGTCCACCCTCCAATCACCGTTATCATGGGGCCCCAACTTTCCGGCAGCGTCATCAGAAAAATCATAGCCTGCATGTCTGATTTCAGGTCCCATCCCATGCCCGTGGCTTGTTGCAAGAGCGTCTCAAACTTCTGCATAAAGGCGGAGACATCCTCCCCTTCACCAAGCCTCATGCTGATGAGATTTTGTAAAATGAAGAGACGGTTGGCAAGTGAGGAGGACTGAAATACCTTGCCGAGTTTGGCGTATGCCGCGGCTGCCACTGTACAACCGCTGATGTGTGAAAGGATTGAGGGTTGAATGGAGGACACAAGAATGGCGAGAGCCTTCTTGTTGAGCTTGACCCATGCCACAAGGTCAGCACCCTCCTCCTTTGGTGCTGGGATAGTTCCGTCAAAGTATCCTAGCAAATCTCTGTCATCCATGATGATCTCAAACTGCCACTTCCAGAGTGCAAACCCCTCTCCATCAAATTTGAGGATGGGCGAATGATTCCCTGGTTCCCCTGTCCCTGCCATCCCTACAACTACAACTGCTACAGCTGCTGCACCTGTTGTTGATGCCGATGAACCTGTGTTTGAGGCCGTTGTAGGCTGTTGGTGAGAAGAGGAAACTGCTTCCCCTGTTCACGTTGGCTGTTGCAAGCAGATGTAGGCTGATGTAGGCTGATGTCAGCTCCCAAGGTAGAAAGGTGCAGATGTGTTGCATTCCCCTCCTGCTGATGTTGCCCTGCAAACAGAGAAGTTGGGTGAGAGCGAAGGCGCTCTCACTGCTTGTGACCTTAGCGGTTGCGTGCGTGAAACTTCCCTAACCAGAGGAGTGGGCCCATAACCCTTTGTTAGCTACTGAGCTAACCACCTCCGGCAGAGAAGCCGCGAAACCGAAAAGCTCACATAGGTTCTTACACCTTCTTCCTTTGCAGGTATGTGTCATGCACCCCAAACTTAATCAGGCATACACTTCACCTTCAAGAGTACTAACGCCTTAGCATTACATCTCAAGAAGAGCTCAAGTCGTCAATACGCAAGAGAGCATCAAGCAAGGGTTGATTAATCAGCATGCAAGACAAGTCCTTTTATAGCTGTCTGTCCAGTCCTAGAACTCAAAAGCACATTCCTGGGAAGTGGCCTGAACCAGCCACGTCACCAATAGACTTGCACTGTGGGCTTGATACATAAGCATCCTAGTGTCAAGGTGAGAGACCAACCATGTAGCGTCCAAGAAGCTACGGACTTTCTTTCTTGGAAGCTTCCACAGCAAACAAGATATGCATGGGGCCAGGATTGACCTCATGACCTCTCACTTGGCCAAATCAACAAAATGGCCAAGGTAACCACTCACCCACATGGTGTACTCACAGGTCATATCTCACAAGAGACAGAGCATAGTTGAGTCACACTACAACGGATCTAGGGGTCATACCTCCACAAGGGGCAGAGCATTCCTGATCCGTCCTACAACACTGAACAAGGGGCATAAATATTCAACACCATGGAGGATGCGGTTCGCGCTATGCAGCCTGAGTGCGGTCTCCCTGGGTCCTTCGCTTTCGAGGACTTCCCCTACATGATGTGGGTCTGGAACCGCCTCCTGCACGGTCTGCTCCCGGACCATACTACACCGTATGAGCTCTGGTTTGGACATCGTGCTGACCTTCGTCACGCTCGCATCTGGGGATCCCTGGCCTCCGCGTGGTACACTGAGGACTAGCAGGGGTCCAAGGTCTCACCTCGGGGCCGCTTGTGTGCCTTCGTAGGCATTTCCCCGTGGTCGAAGGCTTGGCGCTTCTGGGACCCTACTCGTCGTCGCGTCATTGAGTCCCGCGACGCGCCCTTTTTGGAGTCTCTCACCTACCGTGACCTGACTTCGATCACGGCACTCTCCGCCACGCATGTCCCTACCTGTTGTTATGTTCTGTGTATGCCCCTGGTCCAATCAGCGGAAGATTTAGACTGGGTATGCACTGCGCTTGTAGCGCAAGTCCCCCAATGACATGCAAGAGAGGCTGAGAGAGACAAGGCATGCACTACTCATCCTTGTGGAGTAAGTCCCCTTGGTCTACTCTTGGTAGTGAACCTGGTGCATGCTTCTTAGGACAACTTCCTACAACCTAGTGGGTGAAGGCGCCGACTCGTAAGTGGGAGGTCCGGGGTCAAATCCTCCCAGGACCAAATTTTCTTTGTGACTATAAAGGGCCAAGGAAGCTTCCTAGAAGCCTCTAAGGTCCAAGGTTGATCAAGCGCCACTTGGCGGTCACAGAGGGTGCCATGTCATCAAAGCTGATGACACTGTCTAGGGTAGCCTTGGGGGGAGGTCCCTCCAAGGAGCCACTTCGAGCACTGACCAGAGACTATATAAGGCCTGTCATTTGCACGTGATGATATCATCATCTCTTACTCTTGAGACTTGGGAGAAAACTAATCCCTTGTTGGTCACCAAGAAAGAGGGTAAAGAACAAGTGCAAGTGCACACTTTGGTGTGTAGCTTTGCCAGTTGGGTGGGAGTTTGGAACACTCTCCGGCCACGGTTGGGACAAGCTAAGTGAACCTTTCAGTGTGGAAACACCACTCCGTGCGTGATCTCTACCTTGGTTGAAATACCAAGGGTAGTCGGCGGTTTGCCTGTCGGCGCCGTTTACTCTAGACCGTGGTCAAGTGCGGAGTGACAAAGGGTTATGGGCCCACACTGATCGGGAAACTTGGTTCTTTGTACCACCGCCCAGTTCACGTGACAGGTACCTCCGCAGCAGACAAGACACCACTGCTCCATCTGCTTCATCATCGGTCCACTTGGACCAAGGTACGCATTGTGAGAGACCGGACGCGGGTTGGACCCGTGGTCCACTTTTGCTCTCCACGGACAAGGAACGAGGATACGCTCTGCCATTGTTGGTATGACCCTCAAGTCCTAAGTGGGTTATGCTCTGCCCTTGTGGGTACGACCCCGTGTCTGTGGGAGCACTTCCTCCACAATAGCTAGGAGACCATCGGCTGGAGGGGTATGCAACGGACTGTACCTTGAAAATCTGTAGCAGTCATCAGCCTCATCCGCCTACATCGGCCTCAACGAAGCAGAATAGCAGAGACTAAGTGAGCATCCTTGACCACACCGAAACCATGCCGGGAGGTCAAGAGATCATTCCAGTCACCTCACGGCCCGCCGAGTTGGGTGCGGCCAACGCCATCGCACGCTTCGATGGCAAAGCCTTCGGCACGTGGAAATGGCAGTTTGAGGTGGTGATGCGCGTGCGCGGGTACCTCAATATGCTGAAAGGGACGAAGGTAGCACCGGAGGACGAGGCAAGCGCGGAATACGCAGGGTGGCAAGAGCAGAATGACATCGCTCTCGCACTCCTCGTCACGTCCATAAGCCCCTCCCTAATCTCCCACATCGAGGGGTGCACGACGACAGCTGAGGCTTACACCAAGCTGACAAACGTGTACCAGTCAACTTCCCTCGCCAATCGATTCTTCATCCTACAGTGCCTCATCGGTCTGCGGGTGGGCGAAGGGGAGTCCATCTCGGACTTCCTCCAGCAGTTTTATGGACTGCTTCAAGAAGCCCGCGCCATGTCCTGGCAGCTCGACCAACAGATGCAGGCCATGATTCTCCTCATGGCCTTGCCGCCAAGCTGGAGCCCCATGATAACCATCTTGGGTGGTTGGGAGGAGTCGGAGTTCACGTACCCTCGTGTCTCCGAGTTTGTCCGGAACGAGGCCATGCGGCGCAACAACGGTGTCATCAACAACACCGCGTACGCGAGTGGCTTGGGAGGCACCTCCTCTCATGGCAACAGCAGAAGTAGTGGCGGCGGGAAGAGCGGCAAGAAGAAGGGCAAATGCCACAACTGTGGCAAGGCGGGGCATTGGGCGCAGGAGTGTCACGCACCAAAGAAGGAAGGAGGCGGTGGTGGGAGCAGCAACGTGAGTAAGAAGGTGGACTCGACGTCCATGAGCATGATGGCCGAGAGCAAGGCCCCTCCCAAAGGCTCTGTGTTGCTGCGGCCGGGAGCCTTCGGGCTCGACAGTGGCATGGACTACCATACCTCTCGTGAGGCATGTGGATTCTCGTCCCTCACACCCTCCACGGCCAAGCTCCGGTGCGCCAACGGCGGCATCGAGTACGCGGCTGGTGAGGGAGAGAAGGTCGTGCACACGCGGCTCAATGGAGCCGACAAGGAGTTGCGGCTACAGAACGTCGTCTACATGCCAACTTTCGCTGCAAACCTCCTCTCCGTCTCGCGGATTACGGATCACGCGATGACGGTGGTCTTCACACAGAAGGAAGCCGTCATCCTCAAGAACGAGGACGTGACGATTACCTACGCTACGTCAGACCTTGTCGCCAAGGTGCCACGAACGGATGGGCTCTACGTTCTGTAGACGAAGAGCGCGGAAGGGCACGCTGGGGCGGCAGAGGTAGTAGCGGAAGCTGCACCATCGCCGAACGCCAAGACACCATCCATGCCGCCTGCTGTGGCGGCTAAAGACGCGGGAGAAGCAACTACGAAGCTGTGGCATAGACGCCTTGGGCACGTGGCCGACAGCACCCTGTAGGTCATGCAGGAGCAGAAGCTTGTACGCGGGCTGGAGGGGTGTGAGCTGAAGGGTGGATGCAACGCTGGGTGTGAGGCTTGCCTGCAAGGCAAGACAAAGCGGAAACGCTTCTCCAAAAACGGTCGCAGAGCAGAGGGCATACTCGACCTCGTCCACAGCGACGTGTGTGGCCCCATGCGCACCACGTCCAACGGCCGCTCCAAGTACCTCCTCACCTTCATCGATGATTACTCTCGGAAGGTGTGGGTGTACTTCCTCAAAACCAAGGGAGAGGTGCTGGAGCGCCTCCAAGAGTTTGTCGCCATGGTGGAGCGACAAACCGGGCGGAAGGTGAAGGCCCTATGGAGTGACAATGGCGGAGAGTACGAGGGGTGCAAGCCGTGGCTTCAGGCACACGGCATTGTCCACCAACCTACTACCCCCTAGACACCGCAAAGCAACGGCGTGGCCGAGCGCATGAACCAGACCATTCTGGCCATGACGCGAACCATGCTGTTCGACTCAAAACTCCCTCCTCGCTTCCGGGCGGAACCAGCGCGCACTGCATGCTACCTCATCAACCTCATGCCTGCTGCAGCACTGTGCAGCAAGGGGAGAGAAAAGGAGCAAAGTGCTGAACGCATGACGCCGTAGGAGGTGTGGTCGGGAAGGAAGCCGGATGCCTCTCACCTAAAGGCATTCGGCTGCACGGCTTGGGCCAAAGTCCAGGACGGGCAAGGAGCGGGGAAGTTGGATGCACGTGCGCGCAAGTGCGTGATGATCGGCTACGAGGCCGCGCACAAGGCGTACAGGCTGTGGGACCAGGCAGCAGGGAGAGTCATCACCTCCAGAGATGTGACCTTCCAGGAAGAGTCACACGGCAAGGGAGAACTGCTGGACCCAGAGAATTCTCCAAAACAGGGAGAGTGGATCGTGCTGCTGGAGGCGGATGACACACCCCCGCCTCGCTGGCGTGGGATGCCAGTGGCCGTAGACAGCGAGGCTGCCAATTCAGGGAGAGCGTCCGCTCAGGCTGAAGCGGAGTTGACATCCGACACCGCATCGGAGACATCCGAGGCCTCCTCGGAGGCCAGTGGCTCTTCCCTCCCAGTGACCCCTCCTGGGGAAGCACAGCAACAGCAGCAGCACAAGCAGCCAGCACCAGCACCACTACGGCGTAGTGAGCGCCAAGCAAAGCCTGCGAAGCAGTACGACGGAGGGAAGGCCGAGTGGACCGGCCTGAGCTGGTCGTGCCTTGCGCAGGGAGAGCCGGCTACCATCGCCGAGGCTCTCTCGCAGCCGGACGCCGCAAAGTGGAAGGAGGCGATGGAGAGCGAGCTCGCCTCCATCAAAGAGAACGGAACGTGGGAGCTGGTGGACAGACCACCAAACGCACACGTGGTGGGCGTGAAGTGGGTCTTATGCATCAAACGCAAGCAAGACAACAGCATCGACAAGTACAAGGCAAGGATCGTCGCGAAGGGGTTCTCGCAGAGAGCAGGATCTGAGTACGACGAGACCTACTCTTCCTCGCATCTTTCCCCTCCATCCGCACCTTGCTGGCTGTGGTTGCGGCGCACAACATGGAAATCCACTAGATGGACGTCAAGACCGCATTCCTCTACGGAAAGCTTGACAAGGAGATACTAATCGAGGTGCCCGAGGGTGTCAAGGCAAAACCCGAGCAGGTGTGTCGCCTCATCAAGGCGCTCTACGGGCTGAAACAGGCCCCAAGGATCTGGTACAAGGAGATGGACAGCTTCATGGCTGGCCTGGGCTTCTCGCACTGCCACAACGACCCCAGCGTGTATGTGCGTGCGGATGACCAGGGGCTGTTGCTCGTAGCGCTGTACGTGGATGACCTGATTCTGGCCTCCACCTCCATGAAGGTCCTCAAGGCCCTCAAGAAGAAGCTGCATGGGCGGTTTCAGATGAAGGACATGGGCGAGCTCGAGTACTACTTGGGCATTGCTATACATCACAACCGAGCTGCAGGCACCATCGAGCTCAACCAGACGAAGTACATCTCAGAGGTGCTTCGGCGCTATGGCATGGAAGACACCAAACCCCTCAGCACTCCTCTCCCACCCGTACAGCCTGTTTCACACCCCACAGATGTCCCTGCTTCAGCTCCCACGCTTACTTCTGTGCCAGTACCTAGGTCATCCGGCACTCCTGTTTCTGTGTCTGGTCCAGTCTCGCTACTGTCAACCGGCCTGAGGCAAACGGACTAGAAAACAGGGCCGACACAATAGCACCTGCCGTCCGCTCCGAGCATTTCAGCTAGGAGAAGATATCACCCTCACGATCACGGTTCCACACTGAGCAGTTCCTAGGCAATCACTTGCTAGCAACTGTGTCCACTTAACACTTGGTCACTTTCGCGCGAGGTGCTAGTCAAAGACTAACTCCTGGGGCTTAGACCAACCAGTGTCTTCTTTATACTGTTCCTTAGTTGGACAACTCTGTGAGGAGCATCTAAGGCCAGATTGTGTAATTAGAATGAGGAATGAGCCTGGTACATATAGTCCTAGGCCTGGCTTCTAAGGTGTGTGGGTAGTGACACTTTTGGGGTGGTCACTCCACACCACCTCACCAGTCCGCCAATTGGCGCATCCACTGACCGCCAAGTGGCGCACTCTCCTCATGCATGGAGAAATGTCTAAGAAACTTCCCCTGTGCTAGAAGGTCAAAAAACCTCCTGCGCACATCAAGGCTCGATCGCAGGACCTGTTGTCCCTAAGTCCAACATGCTATCCGTTGCGCTACACTTCTGGTGTCTCGCTTGGACTTAAACCACAAACAAGGTTAGGGGGACTTACTCCAAGGGAGCAGTGCATGCCCAACCTGTCCGTCAACCCATAGCAGTGGCCATGGGGCATAGAAGAACAACAATCTCTCCCTTGCACCGTAGGCCACCTGCTGTGGTAGTTTTCTTTGGCATGAAACTGTAGCTCTAGGTTGTGTTTGTTCATGTCAGTTTTTTTTTTTGGTCTTTAGTTCTCATCTCTTGCATCCACCATGCCGACTCCTCGAGCACCTGCAACATGCAAATCACTGTCTAGCGGCTTTGTCAAGAAGTCCGCAAGCATTTTCTTGGTTGCGACGTGCTCCAGTTCCACGACACCCTTGGCGATAAGGTCACGTGAGTAGTGGTACCGAATATCGATGTGCTTTGTACGCCGGGAGATCATGTCATCCTCTGCCATAGCCATGGCACTTTGGTTGTCGATGCGGATCACCGTTGCCTCCTCTTGTGGTGCCTTGATCTCATCAAGCAAACTGCAAAGCCACTGTGTTTCCTTGCACACTTCGGAGAGTGCAATGTACTCCGCCTCAGCAGTAGAAAGCGAGACGCAGTCTTGCTTCCTGCTTGCCCATGAGACCGCACCACCGTTGAGAGGACAAACAAACCCTGAGGTAGACTTCCTGTCATCAATCCGTCCTCCCCAGTCCGCGTCAGTGTAGCATGTCAGCCGCAGCAAGTCTGATCCTTCTAGAACTCCAAACCGGAGTCCGACGTGCCGAGTCTTTTTGAGGTAGCGAAAAATCCGCTTCACGACTTGCCAATGTTCTGGCCCAGGGTTGGCCACAAACCTGCTCACTTGACCCACTGCAAAAGCAATGTCAGGTCGTGTTCCGACCATTGCATACATGAGGCTTCCAACGGCGGACTGGTATGGAATGTTTTGCATCTCCCGCCGGTCTGCCTCGTTGCTTGGTGACATGGAGGAGGAGAGCTTGCAGTCGGAGGGCATGGGGGT
>SZWC01002619.1:58625-73667 GCA_023375785.1 Penium margaritaceum
GAGAGAGGGAGAGAGAGAGAGAGAGAGAGAGAGAGAGAGATTCAGTGAGCTCGAGGCGCACCTGGATTGGATATTCACGCTCGTTAAGGTTGGAGTGGCCTGTGACAAATGGGTTGGCTCTCTACAAATTGGAATAGGTTAGCTGGTGGCGACTGGGAAAGGGAGACTCGGCGTAACGCCTTGGGAGTGAGCTGCGAAGGGTGAAAGGAGGCGCTCAAAATCGGAATATGATTCTCGTTCTCGCAGATGAGACCTATTTAGAAATGAGATACGGTGTGCGCGGGTCGATAACCGTTGTTTGTTAGCTCTGATGTGGCATAGGAGGTTCGAGTGCTGCTGCTCTTTTATCACGGAACAGGTGCACCGCGCCGCACAGCTTAACGATCCGTGCTTTCACTAAAGCTGCATGAAACGATTATTCCCTGGCTTGTGGTGTGCGCTTCTGTCTCAGCTTCGCACTATGCTCTATGCTTGCACTGGGAGGCGCACCTGCGCGACTCGACGGCAGCATGTGTGTTCACGCGCAGCGCTCTCCAGTTGGAATTGCGATGGACGATGAGTGCGCAAATTGGCGGCGTAATCCCGCATGCGCTGACTGGCGGCGTGATCGTCGATGATCGCAAACAGGCGGCGTGGTCGCGCATGCTCTAACTGGCGTCGATGCCACTGGCAGTGGCATCGATGATCTTGCACAACTGGCGAAGGTATCTCAAGCTTCCGGAGTGCTTCAAGTTGCACACGTAGGATTTTGTTGAACAGGCTGAATCGCCTCCTGCGTGGGCAGCGGCACGTGAGAGAACGTGAGTAGTACACGGGCTGGCGCTTTTGGCCGTGCCCATCTGGCGGCACCTCGGCGTGCAGTCTCTCAACCAGGTCTTTTCGTTTACGACCCGCGGATCTGTAGTCTTTAATGAGTAATTGCCTTGGAGCTCTATTTCGAAACGCCCCTGTGTCGATGAAGGAAAGGGCACCTAGTTGGCTACCTCCGCCCACGTCGTTCGTCACAATTAGCACTACAATGCTTTGTGTCACACGGAACAACGTCACTTCTTCTGTGTGTCACATAAAAGTTTGCTGTTTTGTGAAACGGAAAAACAGATGATCATGAATACGTGTCGCAATATGATTCGTCCAATATTTGTCATTCCGTCATTTCCGGTAACAGAACTCGCTTGTATGTTTTCCGTGAAACAAAAAAACAGTACGATCACTTTTGTGCAGATATCTTTTCTCACGTAAAGAGGTGCCTAACTATGAACAGTAAAACACTGACCTCTGTCACCGTCAGCGACGCGTCAGCGTGAATTTACGCTTTCAACGCGTCGTGGCCCTTCAACAATAATGGTGAAAAAAATATAGTTTTAGCATGATTTTTCAAGTACAACACAAAACTGGCAAGTGGCTGCACGACCATACAAAACTTTCCTAGCAGTCAAGTGATAAAACAAATGGCCAGTTTCTGTACGAGAACAAGAATATTTCCACTGCGTGAAGTCAAACACAAAAATTTGCAGTAAGAAAATGTCCACTCCCAAAAATGCACACAAAAATGTCCACTGCGCGGAGGCGATGCCACGTGGCCGCAGACCCTTGCAAAACTTTTATGGCCTTCCTACTTTGCAATACTTGTTCCTCTCTTTGAACAAAAGGTGGAGTAACTGTAAGTATGATTAGAAGGTGGATTTCACTCCCTTAACGGAACATGACCTTTGGTAACATAGTGCGCTACTCTCTGTTTTTTCTTCACAGAGTGAGTGTATGTGGAAATCTTTGTGTGCTATTTAGCGGATGGCTACTTTTGTGTGCTAAAAAAAATAGCAAAAAAAAATTTCCACCTAGAATAAATCCACACAAGGAAAAAGAGATTTTTCGTAAACTTCTTTGCCTAGGGTCTTGTTCCAAAAACAGAGTGAGGCACACATTTTAACCATACTTGCACTTACTCAAATTTTCTTTCAAAGAGAGAAATAACACTTCCAAAGTAGAAAGGCCACACAAAATTTGGAAGGGTCTGCTGCCATGTGGCATCACCTGCGTGCATTGCACATTTTTGTGTGCATTTTCAGGAGAAGAAACTTTTGCAATACACATTTTATTATGTACTACTACACGCAGTGGAGAAATTTGTGTGCTTGTACAATGACTGCCCATTTTTGAATGATACTTTACGGGGTGGAAATGTTTGTGTGCTACTTCAAAAACCTTGCTAAAATTGCATTTTTCTCCAATAATGGCCACTACTTGAAAGGGGATAGCGGGAGTGCAAGTCATGCCCGCCCTTATGTTGACATCATGGCAGTGGCTCGAAACCTCCGTGCAACAATATCGAGTTTTATCGTGTCGGTCACCATTGTGTAGTCTGGCTAACATGCATAGACAACAAATTGGACGGCACCCATCCAAGGTTCGAACAGGTCCACATTAGGACAGTTCAAGTATTAGATCTTGAGTTCGATCAGTAACCGCATCAGACTATCCATCTAGGTCGTTCCCTTGTCAAGTCATCCGCCACATATACAACTGGACAATTTTTTAGCGATTCCAATCTCCATTGCACCATCCAGTCATACCCATAGACTCAGCTTGGGAAAAACACTAATGGATAGCTGTCCGAGTGAATGATACGAGAAGGTGGGGTGTTCACCTTGTTTTCTATGAAAGTTGTCCAAGTTGAACACTCTAGTGTGAAATGAGTGAATGAAATATCCTTGTTTAAAGGTTTCCAGCACCAGCCCAATGTTTTGGGGTCCAAAAGTGGGTGAAGTGAAGGGTGAGGTTGAGGCATCGTGTATTTGCTTGAGTGATACAAGGTAGTCACACTAGACCTGCCGCATTATAGGGTATGCGGTGTAGTGGGAAAAGAAAAGTGACCACAGTAATTGTTCAATGGACTTAGCTCCAATAGACAATTTTTGTGGAAAATCTATGGCTCCATGGCCCGGATGCCTGTTGTGAAGCGGTTTTCTCTTCATGTCCAAGGATTCCAACACATGACCTTCTCCTTTGTGCAAACCATTGAGCCATATCACACATTCTAATCACCTAACCTTCACCATGCAACACCGATCAAAGAATTCTAACATGCAAAGGTGAGTCAGCTTGGGACCACATTTCTAAGTGACATGGACCACTTCTTTCAGCATGCCCAAGCAAGGCACGTCCTTCTACACCATGCAACCACCCTCTATGAAGAACGAATCCAAATACAATCCGAGATCCTTGCGTCTCATGCATCGATTCATTACTAGGCAATTATGGCGGCCCATGCAAAATGAGTCCTACACGGCTTGGGTGACCGAACTACGCTATAGACATCCTCTACGGGTCTACAATACCAGTCGCATGACGTTTTTGAATTGGAGCATCCTCATACCTTACATGCGCGATAATGCCATGCTCATTGACACACGCATGTTAGTAGGGGGAAAATGTTAATATGGCTCCGACATGTATGTTTTGGCATGTCAAGCTATTAACTTATGGAGTGGTTCTAGCGTAGAGCATACACCATTACCCATATCCTATACCAAGTGGTGAATGCCCTGAAAAGCCTTACTCCCACCATTATCTGCCAGCCTTGCATTGGCAACCCCATGCCGACAGCATGGGCTGGTCATTCAAACTACCTACCGTACTTTGGAGAGTGTCCTAGCATAGTTGAGAGCACCCACTTGCAAGAAATCGTGCATGGTGCATGTTGGGTGGCCTTCATCAACCTCCACCAACAGTTCACGTACCACGTGCTAGTGGCATGCAAGCGGGAGCTCAAGATCACTCGTGTGATCCTGGGGTGCAAGGGCTTAGTCAAAGATGTAATAACTTCTATCACCGCCCTATAACGTGGGTTTATGAGTGTGATCATGGGGTGCAAGGGCTTAGTCAAAGATGTAACAACGTCTATCACAGCCCTATAATCGTATAAAAGTATGTGCTCTCTAAAGAAAAGGCCTTGGTGTGTGGAGTGCACAGTTACAACAAAAAGATAGACATAGAGACTGTCTGGAAGCTAGAATTCGAAAATGACAAGCTGTCAGACGTGAACTACAATGAGTGATATACAAGGCATTCATATTGTCAGGCTAGCTAGTCTTGGCCCAGCCTGTTACTCTCCAAGCTTGCTACAAAATGCCACTTGCACTTGTGATCATAGCGCAATGTGCTCCTAATGCCTAGTGCAAGAAGTGATTTACCATCGATCGTCTAGACCAATGGTTTTTCTTATGTCTTAGCGATGGGTACAATCGCCAAGTTGCACAAGCCACCGGTTGTACTCCGACCGTCACAAAGTTGGATTCATCAGTTTTAGTTTTGCCGATGATCGTGTCCATAGTTGGAGGCTAGCCTCCAAGATAGCTTCTTCGCGAGTAGCATAACTGTTATGCTAGTCGCTAAGAGGGTCAAGGCCACCTTTACATGCAAAATATGCCCCTGGTGTGTGGAGCACGGGTTTTCTCTCTCGTTCCTCCTCCTCTTTGCTTCCTCGTGGCTGAGTGAAGTTAAAGCTGACTTCAAGCTTGATTTTCAAGAATCAAGAAAAGGCTTGAATGTCTTCAAAACTCAGACGTAGCCCCGGGTGTGCTAGGAAAATAGGGCACCTCGTTACATTCATCTCCACGTTGGAACTTCGATGTCCTAACATGCAAAGATACTCCTAGAAAACAATGGTTGGTACCTCCTACATTGAAGTTGGCCCCTTTTTCCCATGAGTTTTGCTCAGCTAGGTTACCCTTAAATTTCACCAAAAACTCACATCAACATCCCCTCTGGCGGTCCACCAAAGCAATGGTTGGTACCTCCTGCATTGAATTTGTCTCGAGGTGAAACTCCTCACTTGCTTCAACCTAGACAGTAGGAGGAGAAGCTGTCCTACAACCCTGGAAAGATGCCNGCTCCAAATCCCCACCAGTTGTAGGTTGGCAAATTTGGCATCACGTAATCACCCACTTAGAACTACCCTGTAGAATAATGCTTATAAGCACCACCTCCTTGACCGCATTAGCCAACACAATGTACTCTACTTCCACTATGGAGGTGGTGATGCATTCTTGCTTCCTACTACACCACAAAACTACTGCATTAGCAAGGAATAACACGTAGCCGGATATGGACTTCCAATTGTCACATGACTACCATAGTCTAGATCTGTGCAGCAGACCAGACGGAAGAAGTCTACCCACCCCTTGCAGTCGAACCTGAAGCGTGCGTAATGTGTTGCCTGCAGGTAGCAAAGGATGCGCTTGATCACCGACTTGTGTAGTGGCCCTGGATCGGCCACATATTTGCTCTTTTGGCCCATCGCATAGGCTAGGTCCGGTCAAGTTGCCACCATGGAATACATGAGGCTACAAAGCGCCCATTGGTAGGGCACCTCTGCCATATCCTCCCACTCTTACTTTGTTTTGCGACACCATCACCGCACTCAGTTTATAGGCCGTAAAAACAACATTGCAAACTAGTTTGCAGTCCTCCATGTCATACCGTTTCAGCACTTTGGCCACTTGTATTGCCCACGCCAACTCAGGGTACGCATCCTCCGGTTATGCAAAATACGTACCCAGAGGTAGAACTCAAGATCCCCCATGTCGACATCTTGTACTTGTTGCTCAGAGGCTCTTTGAGCTACTATAGTCTCGGTAGGTCTGATGAGTAGATGATCAAGGCATCCATGTAGAGTGCAATGATCTAATGGAGCTTCTTGATGCGCCACACACACATGCTATGATCCGTCTCATAGCGCTTGAAGGCAAGGTGTGCCATGAAGCTATGCATCTATTGGTACCAGCATCGAGGTGATTGTTTTAGCCCATACAAGGACCTTTGCAATTTACCCTCCGGTGCCTCCACCCCTTCCGGCACCTCCATGTAGATTTCTTTGTCGATGATGTCATTGAGAAAGGCCGTCTTTACGTCCATCTTGTGGAGCTCCATATCCTTTGTGACTGCCACCGGAAGGATCACCCAGATGGTTGTGAACTTAGCAACGGGGTCAAATGTCTCATTATAGTGCTCGTCCTTATGCTGTGCGTACCCTTTTGCCACGAGCCGCACCATGTACTTTTCCACCATCACATGTTTTGTCAAATTGGTCTTAAAGGCCCACTTGGAGCAAATGACGTTGGCATCTTTCAGCCTGTCAACCAGCTCCCACATGGAATTTTAAACAATGGATGCCAACTTTGACTTGATGGTGGCATCCCACTGCTTGCTCTCCAGCCGCACAAGCACCTTTTGTACGGTCCTTGGCTCTGTTGATGCAGCCAACATGCACCACATCATGCCGATCCATCCACTAGTACCTGCATCAAAATTCTTCCCCGCTCTCTCATGCCTCTTGCTGTGACGTGGCAGTTTTAGTGGCCCCAATTTCTCTGTTGCGATCCTTCGAACTCCGCTCGCTCTGGTGAAACATCAATTGGACGGCCTCATGAGGATCTCTCCCACTCCGTAGTAACATCGATTGGATGAGCGGCACTTCCAAAGGATTTTTCTCTGACGCCCGATGCAAACTCCATCTGAAGTGCATGCTTCGGCACCTGTAGTGCATCCTCCGACAAAAACTTCCACCAGATCTCCAACCCAGCTACATCGTCATCGGAGTCCTCCACGTCGGCTATTGCACCTATTGCATCAATGGCCTCCGATGCTGCATCTTTGACGTCCATGTTCGGCAGCTCCTTCCTGAAGTGAAGGAGCTAGAAACATTCTCCTTGTTTTCGAGTGTTCCGAATGCTCATGTTGTTTTTATGACCGTTGAAGGTGTACTGCTTGTCAAAGTTGATGTTACCGTTGTGGATGATCTCTTGCGTGCACGGTTCCCAAAGCTAGTACTCCTTTTGCATGCTCTCATAGCAAAGAAAGAAGCACAGTTACGCCCATTGTTTCAGCTTACTGTTGCATCACTACGTTGCCTACACCATCGCGTGCGCCTTCTACAGAAACACCTTAAGGTGCGCCACGTTTGGCTCGCACCCGCCCCAATCCTCTTGCGACTTCTTCCAGTTGTCGTTGTCCTTCAGCACCGCTTTTGGGGTGAGGTTGATGGTGTAGCTCGCAGTATGCATAGCCTTCGTCGAGAAGCCTCGTGGCAATCTTGCATCCACAAACATGGTTTGCACCATGTTTAGTAGCATCTGCTTCGCCTGCTCAACCATTCCATTGGACTTTGGCAAACATAGCATAGTGGGGTCCCACTTGATACCCTGATGCTTGATCCACCAGCTACAACCCAGGTACTCTCCGGCATTGTAGCTGCACAATGCGTTGACCTTCTAACCAGTCTCCCTCTCCACCATTGTGATGTACTTCTTCAGCCAGTCCAGGACCTCACCTTTCTGCTTCATGGAGTATACAAAGAGCTTCCTAATGAAATGATTGATGAAGGTGATGAAGCATCTCAAGCCGCTATTTGACACCATCTTGAATGGTCTGCTCACGTCGCTATGCACAACCTTTAGCAGGTCCTTTATGCGATTCGCATTCTTGTTGAATGACTCGTGCCATGCCTTGTTCAATTGCAAGGCTCACACCTTTTGTGTGTTACTACATCTGTTGCCGCATCTACTACAACGTTGATGACGAGGGCACGCATGATTTGCCATTTGATTAATAGTTGCAAGAGCGAAATGCCTCAACCATTGGTGCCAGAGCTCCAGATTAACGCTTCCTCCCCTTGCCATGTTGACAACACACTATTGCGAGTGTGCTGAGTCGGATGCTGTAGGGATCACCTTGATCTTCAAAATGTAGAGACCTCCCTTGTACTTTTCCTCTAGCACGAGCTCGTTGGCGCCGTCGTTGCATACAACGGTGCCTTTCCCAAAGAAGAGCATCTCATAAACCTTATCCGTCAAGTGGTTGACACTAAGGACGTGAGACAGTCCAGGGACATGGTGCACATAACAGATTGTGCTCATTTTGTCCTTACCGCCCACCATGACTTCCACCTCCATGCCGCCTTGACGCCGCCGGCTCGACTTTGTCGTTTGTGACCACCATTGACTTGGAGAACTTTTTGTAGGTCACGAACCCCTCATTCTTGACCCGGGTGTGCTCCTTGGCCCCAAAATCTAGGCATCGCATGTTGGCCTTCTTCAGGAAGTGGTTCTTGTTGCTGTTGAGGATTAACCTGCCTTAGGTGTTTTTTCCACCGGCCTTGGTGTTCTCCGGGCATTCGCGGGTCCAAAGGCCCTCCTTGCCACAGTTGCCGCTCACTTCTTTCTTGGCGCCATTCTTGCCTCCGCCCTTTTTGCTGCTTCCTTTGCCCCAACTTCTCTTACCACGCGTTTTGGTGACGAGGGTTGGTGAGGAAGACAAGGAGTTCCCGTAGCTCTGGCGTTGGGCCTCGTTGCAAATGTACTATAGAACAATGCCATAAGTGAGTTTTTCCTCCAGCCATCCTCCTCGGACGGTGATGAGGGGACCCCAACTGTCAAGTAGGACCACAAGGAATTCCATCCCCGATAGTTGTGTGTTGATCTTCCAGCCCACGCTGCATTGTCAGGCAAGGGACTCAATCTGCCGCATGACAGAGATGACATCATCTTTGTCACCGATTCTCACCGGAAGGAGCCGATTCATTGCAAAGATTTTCCTTACGAGTGACTTGCATTGGTGGATGGCACAGAGTTATTGCCAAGCTTCTGCTCCGATTTTGCAACCTTGGAAATGTTTCCATAGCAACTCAGCTATCCGGGACACCAGAAGCATGAGTGCCTGTGGTTTCTTCTTTTCAAAGGTCTGCTTCTCCGCGTCTGTA
Source organism: Penium margaritaceum (assembly GCA_023375785.1). Classification (NCBI taxonomy): domain Eukaryota; kingdom Viridiplantae; phylum Streptophyta; class Zygnematophyceae; order Desmidiales; family Peniaceae; genus Penium; species Penium margaritaceum. Next base: position 67,381 of record SZWC01002619.1, read on the forward strand.
GCAGTTGCCTCTTTGACCAACTCCTTTCCCAACATGACATCCAGTAGCCCCTTATGCGCGAGGTGCAGCTGAAACTGCCACCTCCATAGACCAAAGCCTGGACCGTCCGCATACTTCTCAATGGGCTACATCTTCTTTAGCGCCATTTGTGCAGCTTCTACTTTGATAGGTTCTAAGAACTTCACTGTGACGTCCAACATGACAGACCCGTATGATGCAAAAGACGTGTATGTTGGAGAGGATCAGACTCGTGCGCCCATAGCCTTTTGTCGGGAATTCGCGCGGTGCAGTCCCGAAGTTTCCATGATCTTCTCTAGTGGTTCACGTCTTTTGTTTTGGGAAAATCTGAGACCTGTCCCTACTTTTGGGTCGTATTTGGTGATGGGGTGTGAAGAGGTTTGAAACATGTCCGTGGACCTGTAGTCAGAATTTTGACTGCGAGTTACAAAACGTACGACTGAGTTTCAGACACCGAGCCAGGTCCCTCAGTAACAACCTGAACTACGGGATCCAGTGGATACTATCCACCAGATGCCTCAGCAGTCTTCCGGGAAGAAATCCCTAGATGGAAATTTTGTTAGTTGATCCTGGTTGATTCTTCATAAGAAGTCAAATCGCGGCCAGCTCCCAGAACCGCCGCGCACACCCCAAATTTGGAAGCTCGTATCTCCCTTGTTATTTGTCTAATTCCGATGAAATAACTTCTAATGGAGTCAACAACTTGTCAAATTCTAGGGGCAACACTCCATTTGAGGACCCGTGCAATCTTCAAGCCAACAGATCGAACTGCGAGGATTTTCCTCTCTCTGCTGGCTCGTTGGCGGCTTCCGATGCCGCACTTGGAAATTTGGAGGGGAAACATTTAAACATGTGTATCTACAACCTTTCAAGAACAAGCAATGGTTGTAGCCCCCCTAATGGGGTGGTCCTCTATGCATTAGTGCACATCGCAACTGCTCACAAACCTCTTACATTCAGTTGCCATTGAAAAACACCAATATTGGCGTGCTTATGTTTTGAGAGTCTTATAAAAACCAAAGTTATAGGAGTCGTTGGTATAATGTTCCTTCTCTAGTAGCAAGTGCTTCAATGGTGCATAATTGTTATCACGGGTATCTTCTCCTCATGTCCCCATTGCCAATACAATGCATCCCATATTATGTCTTGTAGCACACCACCCATGAACTCACCGTCCACGCCTTAGCCATGCTTGAATAGTTTATGCATGACTAGACATCCCATGAGCACTGAGATGACATTGAGGCTCAAGTTAGGCCCCTGTGATAGATGGTCAGATGAATTCACCTTCCCAGGCTTGTACTAGATCTCGTAGTCAAAACTTCCATCAAATAATTTCATCCAGTGAGTCTGCTAGTGACCAAGGTTCCACTATGTCTTCACATACTTCAAGGCATAGTGATCCATGAAGACCACGCAGCGTCACAAATCCAAGTAAGACTGCCAATGCTTGAAGGCATGGATCACAGCCAATATCTCCTTGTAGATTGTATAGTTCAGCGGCACACCTCGTAGCTTGTGAGATCTGTATGCAGTTGACTGCAACCCCTATCTATGATCCTAAAGCAACACTACGCCAACAGTGTATTTGCTTGAATCAATCACCAAGACTTACTCCTTAGTTCAGTCCGGATGCACCAGTGTCTGAGTATCACACATTGCAGTCCTGAGCTCCTCAAGGCTCTTCTGCTCCTTGCCCCATTCTTCTGGCAATTCTTCCTTAGCTACTGTGTCAGTGGTGTAACCTTCTTTGTATACCCCTTGAGAGAGTTTTGGTAGTAATTGACGAACCCCATGAATACTTGGATGTCACACACTCACTTTGGTGTCAGGCACTACTCCACTACATTTACCTTCTCCACATCCATACAAAGACCCTTGTCGATCACAATATGCCCAAGGAACTCTACCTCTGTTTACGTGAACTCGCAGTTAGAGATCTTGGCAAACAACGTCTCTCTTCAAAGAATGTCAAACACCTCTTGAAGATGTTGTTTATGCTCGTGTAGAGTTTGGGAGTTGATGAGGATGTTTTCTAGGAACACCAACACAGTTTGGTCCAAGTGAGGGTGGAAGATTTTGTTCATGAGACTCATGAAAGTTGCAGGATTGTTGCTCAACCAAAACAACATCACGAGGTACTCAAAATAGTTGTACCATGTCAAAACCTCCATCTTATCCACACCGTGCTTGGCAATCCAGATCTGATGGTACCTTGAGCGCAAGTCAATTTCGCTGAAGTATTTCCCTCCCCTCAGCTAGTCAAACAACTCTGCAAGCCTTTGTAGTACCGGTTTTTCTGTCATTAAGTTGTTTAGTGTGTAATGATCTACTCACATCCACAGCTGCCATGTCTTGTCATTCATTAAGAGGACCAATGGAGCATAGGGAAACACCAACGGTTTGATGAATCCCTAATCTGTCACTTCAACTGCTTTTTTGGATTGCCAAGATGTCACTCATGCGATAAGCAACACACACCATTGGAGTTACCCCTTAAGCAAGGTCAATTTTGTGGTCGATGTCTCGCTTCGGTGGCAAGCCCTTTGCCGGCTCAATAGGAAATACATCACCGTAGCTGGCAAACACTTCCTTGATGCCTTCCAATAGGTCCACTACTCGTGCTTTCTAATGCTCTCCCTCTTGTTGCTTTGCCCATGCTGCCAACACTTCCACCTCTTTAATTGCATGTTCCTGCCCCAGCCACATGAGGTACACTTGGTTCCCCTTGCACTGACAATGCCTTAGCTGCATGCAACTCAACTATGGCACATTGCATACCTTGGAGCCCTTCTCCTCTGCCAAAAGCAGCAAAAATATCTACTCTCGATTGATGCACTGGATGGCAATGGTCTAGAAAACGAGTCCCGGCATTGGACGCTACCGACCACTCTCGGTATTGCAACCAAGATAACATATCACTCTCGAATGAAGGATCTAGACTTTAGATTTAGTTTAAAACATCATGAAGTCTGCATGAAGGTGTTTAGTGTCTACCCTTTGTTGAACACTCAATAGGAGTCTTAAAGGCATGAACAATGAACGGATGCATGCAGGGTACATGCCTTTTTGCTTGTAGACCTTTGCTAATGCTTCTGCGTGTAGTAGCTAGACAGGAGCCAACTTTGACCTACAGTCCTAGTTGGCATGATCTGAGACTGCCAAGTTTGATCCTCAAGGAAGGCTCTAGTAAGCTTCATAGAAGCTTCCTCGTTGTTTTCCTAGAAGCTTCCTGTTCCATTTCGGGCAACACGGAAAAATGCAGCCATTGCAAAGTTTGAATCCGCGACCCATGAGTTGCGGTGTCTGTTCTCACTAGGCCACAAAGGAGTATCTCCTATGGTGATCTCCAGGGTACATACCCATTACGGGCAGAGCATCCCTCGCCTATCTCAAAATAGACCATGGGGAGGTACTCCATAGAGCTGTGCATTCCTTGTTTGTCTGTGGAGCATGCCAACCAGTCAGTCAACCAGTGGACAAGGTGTATACCATTCAACAAATCTCTCCATTATACCTGTATACATTTGTCATTCACTGGACTCCATTCATGCATTGAGGCTCAACCTTCCTCTACCCCACTCCTCATGCCAAAGCCATGAATACCTACATAGTGAAATTTGCTCTCCAACGGCTTGGTCATTCAATCAACGAGCATGCTCTTGGTTCCATAGTTCTGCGATTCCATTAGATTCTTCATGAAAATTTCTTGTCGAGAGTGGTACCGTATGTCGATCCGCTTTGTTTGCCAGGAAATGACCTCATCTTCAACCATCAAAATTGCGCTCATGTTGTCCACGTGAACGACCATGGCGTCCTTCTGTGGTGCTATCATTTTTCCCTGTAAGCTGCGCAGCCAATGAGTCTCCTTGCACAACTCGGACAGAGCAACGTACTCTGCCTCAGCCGTGGACATGGAAACATAATCCTGCTTCCTACTTGCCCATGAGATGGCAGCACCATTTGAGATGCACTCATATCCTGAGGTGGATTTGCGGTCGTCAGGATTTCCTCCCAAGTCGGCGTCAGTGTAGCTTTTAAGGTGGAGGGGGTCCGTACCTTCTTGGCCTCCAAGGACGAAGCCCATATGGCGTGTCTTTTTCAGGTAGTGCAAGATGTGTTTGATTTCCTCAAGATACTGTGGCTTTGGGTATGCCACAAACCTGCTTACTTCTCCCACGGCAAAGCAGATGTCGGGATAGCTCCCTACCATGGCACACATGATGCTACCCAAGGCCCACTAGTAGGGGATTTCTTGCATCTCCCTTTGTTGTGCTTTGTTTCTTGATGACATGGAGACCTTTGGCTTCGTATCGGTCATCATTGGGGTGCCAACAGATTTTCAGTCTTCCATGTGATAGTGCTTCAGTTCTCACGGATGCATTTGGTTTTGTTGTGTTGGATGGTGCGTGCTACACGGTTGCAGTGGATGGTGATCCCAAGATAGTACTTGAGAGGACCAATGTCCTTCATTTGGAACCTTTTGCTAAGGTCAGAATTCAGTTCATCCAGCAGCTCGAGTGAAGACTAGCAGATGATCAGGTCTTCCACATATAGTGCAACCTGCATTAACCCTCTCCCATCATTGTGCACGTACATGCTCGGGTCATCCTGGCAATGTTTAAAGGAGAGACCAGTGATGAAAACATCTTTCTCTTTGTACCACATCCTTGGGGCCTGTTCCAACCCATAGAGAACTTGCACCAACTTGTGGACTTTGTCCTTAGGAGCTCTTAACTCCTTCGGGCACCTCCATTAGCAGTTCCTTGATGATCGTCTTGTGAACAAAAGCTTTCGTGACATCCATGTGGTTTATCTCCAGGTTATTTGCAGCTTCAATGGGGAGGAGAGAGCAGATGGAGGCAAAGGTCATGATGGGCGCAAACGTCTTGTCGTATTCAGAGCCCAGGCGTTAGGAAAATCCCTTCGCCACTATCCCTTCAACTTGTCTTCAACTTGTTGATGTTGTCATCTTCCTTCTACTTCATTCGGAGGACCTACTTGGATCCCACCACGTAGGCCTTGTCCGGTCTATCCACCAGCATCCACGTGCCATTCTCATCAATGGAGGCAAGCTTGCTGTCCACTGCCTCCTTCCACTTGGCTGCATTTGGGCCATTCATCACCTCTGCCACAATGGATGGCTCTCCCTGAGCCATGCACAACTGGCTGAGGCCAGTCTAATTGTTCTCCTAGCACAAAGATGCTTTCTTTGGTCGCAAACTGTTGAATGGTATGCACCTTGTCTACTGGTTATCTGGTTGGTTGCACGGAAAGACAAGGCATGCACTCCTCTATGGATTACGTCCCCTTGGTCTGTTTTGAGATAGGCCAGGAATGCACTGCCCATAATGGGTATTTCCCCTGGAGATCATCATAGGAAACAGAACATTGTGGCCTTGTTGGGTCAGGCGCCGGAGCTCATGGGTTGCGGGCTGAAATCCCGCAATGGCCGCATTTTTCTTTGTGGCCCAATATGGGACATGAAGCTTCTAGGAAGCTTTCTAGAGCCTGGCTTGAGGAAAACACTTCACAGTCTGAGGACGCGCCACATAGGATTGTAGGCTGAGGTTGGTTCTTGTGGAGCCACTATAAGCAAAAATCATTAGCAATTCTCTGCAAGGATGAAGGCCTTCCTTGCATGCATCCATTCATAGTTCTTGCCTTTGAGACTCCTCATAGAGTGTCCAACCAAGGGTAGATACTAAAGTGCTTGTGAGGTTGCAAACCGAACAAACCTGAGCTGTGGATCCCTCGTTTGAGGGTGATATGTTATCTTGGATGAAATACCAAGAGCGGTTGGTGGCCTCCCATGTCGGAACCTGTTTTCTAGACCGTTGCTATCCGGCGCATTGACACAAACCACGTCGGGATGCTAGTGCGGCTTCTTGCTTTGCTGTTGGTGCTACAAAAGGTGGTGGTGTGTTGTCGTTGTCTGAAGTTTCGTTGGCCAAAGTCTGATTCCGAAGCCCTGGACGCATTGGTATCTGTGTCCATGTCAAATGTTGCCTCATCATGCGTAGGTGCTTGCCCATTTCCACAACTTGCTTTCAAAGCATGTGACTTGTTGGGTGCTTGGTCTTCGGACTCGAGCAACACTTTCCACTCTCTTGCCTTGGGAGTGAGGATCGGGTCCACCAGCTTTACCTTTCCAAGGGTGTGTTTATCAAACTCAATACCGTGGCTTCTCACAATCTTGCTTGCTGCCTGGTCCCAAAGCGGATAGGCTTTGTGTAACATGTCATGCCCAATGATGATGGAACGTGCGT
>SZWC01002619.1:106653-117270 GCA_023375785.1 Penium margaritaceum
GGGCGAATTTTGGAAGGGGGAGTAGCGAACAATAAGCAAAGTCACCGCATGTACATCTGTATTTGTAAAACTGGTCTTTTTGCTCCTTGTTCTTTTCCAACAATACTATGTCCAAGAAAAATGTCCTCCAGGAATGTGGAGGAGAGAACTAGGAAAGTAAAATACAATGTATTATGCTTTCAGGGGTGTGAGCATATACCCATTCTTGATAGATCCGCCATATCCAAGTACCGCTCTTTAACAATGCCATATCCAGCTCCTCTTAACTTCAACACTAATACATCCATCGGTCGAAGAAAAACGATGTATAAAAGAAAAAGCGCATGAACACCATGTCGTCGCTGCATGAAATGCAGCTTCGGATTGATGATGTCATCACGCCCCTTAAAAAATCACAAACCCCACGTTTGAGGTGTTTGTAATTGTTCGAGGGAGGGGTTTGCGTGGGGTTTGCGTGTGGGGTTTCCGAGACACCCCATGCGTTGAAAGGAAATCTGCTGGGCACCGCTACCGCGGGGCCCAACAGATGCCCGCGCAAAAAACAAAACCCTCAACCTTGAATGTATTTTGGGGTTGGGTTTGAAGGTGTTTTTCTTGCAAACCTAAGGTGTTTTGTGTGCCATGAAAAAAAACAAAAGTTTGAAATGGGCGTTTTTGCTCGATCGCGATCGAGCGATGGCCCTTTTTCTTCAATTTTCTTTTTCAACGCGCAAACCCCCTATTACGATGTAGGGTTTTATGTTTTGTGTGGGATCTGCCTGCGCAAAACATGGAAAACCCTAAATCGTAATAGGGGGTTTGCGCGTTGAAAAGGAAAATCGAAAAAAGGGTCATTGCTCAATCGCGATCTTGCGAGGGAATGAGGGTCGCGATCGAGCGACGGTCACATGACCCTCCTCACCATGCTTGATCAGAAATGCATGTTGCTGATTGACCATGGCAAGGGAGCCGAATAGGTCGTTCTTGTTTCTTAAAGTGCTGGATATGGGGGACATGAATTTCCGCTTGTGGATATGGGAGGGTCCGTCATTCGGGATTTTGGATATCCTGGCTATTTTGCACTTGTCTTCAAAGAACCTGGGATGCATCCTCTTTCTCCTCAGCATGCACAGTAGGCTGTGTGGAAGCTCTGGAAACATAGGATTTTTTATTAAAAATATTGTCTCGTGAGCTCGCTTTGACCTTTGGTCCAGCAATCTACCTCTCGTTCAGCCTTGATGTTTTCCAGCGCAGTCCATGCCTTCGGCTAGTTGAAGTTGACAGAGCTTCTGGCCAACACATGGCTCTCGCTTTCATTCCATACATAACAATGTGTGCTCTCACAAAATAAGGCCTTTTTGTGAGGAGAGCACAATCACAGCAGAAAGATGGACTTAGAGATATTCTGGAAGCCAGAGCTGGAAATTGACAAGTTGTCAAAGGTTAAGTACAATGAGCGATGTACTGTGTATTCATATTGTCTAGCCAGCAGGTCCTCGCCCAGCCTGCTACTCTCCTATCTTGCTACAAATGACTGCTTGCACCTGTTCCCAGTGCCGTACTTGCTCCTAATTCTCAGTACAAGAAGTGTCCGACCGTCAATTGTCTGGATCAAATATCTTTCTTGTCTTTTGACGATGAGTTCGGTCGCCCTGTTGAACATGCCACTGGTGGTACTACAAGAAACACATGGTCACAGTCACCAGTTTCACTTTTGCTGTTGATTGCATCCGTAGTCGGGAACTCACCTCTGAGACAGCCCCTCTTTGGGTACAGTAACTATTACGCTTCTTGCCGAGAGGGTGAAAGCCACCTTTGTGTGGCGTGTACGGAATGCCACAGGAAGGTGCAAGCAAAACATATGCCCGACTTGTAGAGCACGCGCTCGCTCACTTGCCGACTCACTCATCCTCCTCATGCCCTCATGGTTCAGCAAAGTAAAACTCGACTGCGAGCTTCATTTCTGACAAATAGAAGAAAGGCCTGAATGTCACCAAAAGTCATATGAGGCCCCGAGTGTACCAGAAAAATAGGGCACCTTGTTATAAGCGTGCTCACTCCATATAGAGATCACCACCACCAACTACAGGGGTTGAGCAATGGCGCACATTGGCCCATTTCTTGCAAAGATGTTTACAATCTACGCCATGCGTCAGCAAGGAGCATGATTGAAAGATACTTTGAAGTTTTGAAAGCTAGGTTTTGGATACTCAATAGTGTAGCATCGTTCAATGCCAAGTTCCAAGCACATTAGGTCATGTCGTGTTTGTATATGCATAACTTGATCCATGAATGCCATTCAGTCGACCTACCCATCAATGGTGGGTATGGTGATGCAGTTATGCGAGTTGGTAGATTACAGATTTTAGGAGCCATATAAGAAACACCAGAACATGTTGCAAAATGAAAAAGAAGAATTTTTTCAGACAAGGCATGCAATGGTTCAAGGATGCTAACACCTAAAACACGTTTTCATCCACATTTTCACATCCAAATCATCTTCAAAATCCTTAGTCTCCAGTTCCAGCTCGTCCATATCGTGGAAAAGGCTAAAAGGAATCACTGTTGTGCATGCCACAACCAATACGACCTTTGTGCAAACTGCTTGAGGGCACAATACAGGGCTTCTTGTGGTGCTTTCTGGTTTTTTTTGCTTCCTTCTAGGGACAAAATCCACATGCAGTTTGGCAAGGTCATGGTCGAGGATGCTCTTGGCCACCTGCTTGCGCAGCTTGGTTTGATGTGTTTAAAAAGAGCTCACACAGATGCTCATTAGACTTGAGGCAGTCAAGAAAGGCGAGGTTGTTGTTGAAATGAATTTCAAGATTGCTAGTAACTTCTTCATCTACTAGATCCCATTATGACTTTGGAGCATTGTCCTGAATGATTCATTCACGTACATCTTCTATTATAACTATTGTGTCCACACGTCATTACTGCCTGGAAAGAATTCCCCTCGGACACATGCAACAGTCATTGTTATATGCACTTTCACTTGCATCACCACCATCCACATCCATTTCTACTACATGCATAGGGGGGAACTTGTAGCTCAAAATTCAATCCAAAAGTTTGCAAATTTATGTTTTTCAAGTGAGGACGTACATTTCTTCATCTCCTAGCAGAAAGATTAAGAGAATTTGTACCTAAAGAACCACATAAGAGTTACAATGCAGGATGGCCAATCGTAATTGCAGCAGAAAACGTCCAATTGGCAGCAAAACCTATCCCACGCAGCCATGTACCTCAAATAACAATGTTTCCATGGAGGGAGAGGACTTTCCAGCAATGGCAGACATGTTCGTGCTTAACTGACCCATGTAAAGAGAAAAAATGAATGAGAACATTGAGCCACGCTGCTTTTGCAAGAGAAAATCCTTACTGCATGATGCCACTCTCCACATTTGGTGCAACGACGAGCATCTCAGCAGTGATGCAGTCCATTTCTAGGAAGAATTCAGTTCACTAAAACTCATGTTCTGAAATGACCTGACTGGCACGTTGCGTTGGCTTCAGGAAGATGTTAAACGCCGGCAAAGTTTTTCATTGCAGAACTTGCTTCCATACAATGTGTCGATCCAGCAATATATTCTTCCCTTTACCCTAAGATGCTTGGTGATGTGATGAAAAGCCTCCACCTTGAAAAATCAAGATGTTAATATTGCGTTATCGGCTCTGATGATCTGAAACTCCGCATTTTGACAAATTTTCAACTCATTGGCAGATCTCTTCCTTCAGCTCTATATCATTCCTCCTGGTTTAAATACTGCAAACTTTTCCCGGCTTCCACATGAGTAACCTCTTTCTTTCTTTCTCCATTTCAAGGAGAGAAATTGCCTAATATTGCTGTCAAATCAGATACCTGTGAAACGAATTCTTCAATGAGTGAAATGGAGCATGAGCTTTCTCAGACTTTGATGGCAAAAGATGACAAAACAGTTGTACTTCGATGATTTCCATATAAAGACAATCATCTCACTATTGTCAGAGGCTTTCAACGGTGTGCTTGGGCCAACGTCACAAAACCTCGCACTAGGGAGTACACAGAGCCTGAGAAATGAAAAGGCTTCATTAGAAGGAAGCATGTCAGCACGTGGATGACAGTCAAAATCATGTGGGTGAGAGGAAAACATTCTGCAACAGTTATTCCAGATTTCCATGTTTGATAAAGTAAAAATGTCCCATTCCTGAAACAAAAAGAGACATTGTCAGTTGAAGAAACTGGATTTTCTTCTTCTGATATGGTGAAACATAAATATTTGCACTGTCCACAATAGACAAAACTTTTTTACACAGAAATGCAGTTCTTTGTTTCTTCACAAAAATATTACTTTTGTCTCATTTTTTTGAGCCAAAAAGAAAACATCTTTACAGGTTTTCCAAAAGTCTCCAAGTGAAAACGTTTTTTAGCTTACATCAAATGCAACATCAAACACGTTGATTGAGTTCTAGAACCTCCTACACTTGCACTTGTATGTAAATGTACATGCATATGTATGTTTATATGTATACGTATATGTACATGTTTATCTACATGTCTATTCATATGTATATGTACATGTACATCTATATGTATATGCATATGTATGTGTATATTTATATGTATATGTATATGTATATGTATATGTATATGTATATGTGTATATATATGTATATGTTTATGTATATGTATATGTATATGTATATGTATATGTATATGTATATGTATATGTATATGTATATGTATATGTATATGTATATGTATATGTATATGTATATGTATATGTACATGTATATGTATATGTATATGTATATGGATATGTATATGTAATTGTATATGTATATGTATATGTATATGTACATGTATATGTATATGTATATGTATATGGATATGTATATGTAATTGTATATGTATATGTATATGTATATGTACATGTATATGTATATGTATATGTATATGGATATGTATATGTAATTGTATATGTATATGTATATGTATATGTACATGTATATGTATATGTATATGTATATGGATATGTATATGTAATTGTATATGTATATGTATATGTATATGTACATGTATATGTATATGTATATGTATATGGATATGTATATGTAATTGTATATGTATATGTATATGTATATGTACATGTATATGTATATGTATATGTATATGGATATGTATATGTAATTGTATATGTATATGTATATGTATATGTACATGTATATGTATATGTATATGTATATGGATATGTATATGTAATTGTATATGTATATGTATATGTATATGTACATGTATATGTATATGTATATGTATATGGATATGTATATGTAATTGTATATGTATATGTATATGTATATGTACATGTATATGTATATGTATATGTATATGGATATGTATATGTAATTGTATATGTATATGTATATGTATATGTACATGTATATGTATATGTATATGTATATGGATATGTATATGTAATTGTATATGTATATGTATATGTATATGTACATGTATATGTATATGTATATGTATATGGATATGTATATGTAATTGTATATGTATATGTATATGTATATGTACATGTATATGTATATGTATATGTATATGGATATGTATATGTAATTGTATATGTATATGTATATGTATATGTACATGTATATGTATATGTATATGTATATGGATATGTATATGTAATTGTATATGTATATGTATATGTATATGTACATGTATATGTATATGTATATGTATATGGATATGTATATGTAATTGTATATGTATATGTATATGTATATGTACATGTATATGTATATGTATATGTATATGGATATGTATATGTAATTGTATATGTATATGTATATGTATATGTACATGTATATGTATATGTATATGTATATGGATATGTATATGTAATTGTATATGTATATGTATATGTATATGTACATGTATATGTATATGTATATGTATATGGATATGTATATGTAATTGTATATGTATATGTATATGTATATGTACATGTATATGTATATGTATATGTATATGGATATGTATATGTAATTGTATATGTATATGTATATGTATATGTACATGTATATGTATATGTATATGTATATGGATATGTATATGTAATTGTATATGTATATGTATATGTATATGTACATGTATATGTATATGTATATGTATATGGATATGTATATGTAATTGTATATGTATATGTATATGTATATGTACATGTATATGTATATGTATATGTATATGGATATGTATATGTAATTGTATATGTATATGTATATGTATATGTACATGTATATGTATATGTATATGTATATGGATATGTATATGTAATTGTATATGTATATGTATATGTATATGTACATGTATATGTATATGTATATGTATATGGATATGTATATGTAATTGTATATGTATATGTATATGTATATGTACATGTATATGTATATGTATATGTATATGGATATGTATATGTAATTGTATATGTATATGTATATGTATATGTACATGTATATGTATATGTATATGTATATGGATATGTATATGTAATTGTATATGTATATGTATATGTATATGTACATGTATATGTATATGTATATGTATATGGATATGTATATGTAATTGTATATGTATATGTATATGTATATGTACATGTATATGTATATGTATATGTATATGGATATGTATATGTAATTGTATATGTATATGTATATGTATATGTATATGTATATGTATATGTATATGTATATGTATATGTATATGTATATGTGTATGTGTATGTATATGTATATGTATATGTACATGTACATGTACATGTATATATCTCTGATTGTATGAAAGGGATGTGCGTGAAACTTGGGTGATATTTTTTCATGAAGAATTTGAATCGTTGGGTACCTGGAAACAATCATAGAGAAAGACTCCCGAGTGTTGTGTTCCTCATACTTTCTTACTTTTTATGCTCCACATGATACGGGTGCCTGGCAATAATAACACGTTGTTCTTTAAGTGGGCTCTGTTTACGTCTTGCAAACCTTTCAAGTACAAATACAGGCATAGAATGTGGGTTTGCATTGAGAAGGAGATGTCAAATTTAGCAAGTTATGTCCATTCATGTACATACATAGAGGCAGTTGCATCAATGGATTAAGCTTCTTTAATTACTCATTTTATTTGTTCACTGGTGTACATTTGTCCCAAGTTTTTCATTATTTGTGACATTTATTTTTCAATGCCGTCTTCTATGAACCATCTTCTTGTAACATAAAGTTATGTGTAGTTTTATGGATCTTTGCCAATCTGTATGGAATTTCATGGAGGTGTAACACATGCATCAGAGTTGTAGGAACCATTGGCACATGTTTCAACCAGAAATTGCTCGAATTCTCCTCAATTTGCTACTTTTTCTGAAACTTGTTGAACCTTGCTGAGCATTTCCTTGCATCTGTCAACTTGTTTTGCCCTCACTCACCACTTCTCATGCATGCTACACATTTTTGGACTTCAATACACATGGCGTGAATTGATGTTGCACCACGTGTAGGGAAGTTTATGGTTGACCACTGTGCCACCATTGTGCCTATACTATTTCACATGTTTAACATTTGATAGGTCATGCTGTGTGTCCCTATATTCCGCTTGCTCTGCTGACTGCTGCTGACTCGTGCTATGAATCACAAAAAGCTCCCCACACACGGTGTGACTTAGTACTTGGTAGAATCGGCCAACTTTGGCACTCCATTGTGCACTCTCACTGCACCTTCCGATTGTATGTTGGCCATGAGCTGTGGCCATGAACCCCGCTTTCCCTTGTTCTTTATGGCTCACTCGCGGCAGACATAGCCCAACTCCCAGACACATGGTGTGAAGTTGTACTTCTAGTTGTGCCGGAATTCTCTACACTAGCCACACTGAAGTCGTGAAATTCCAAAATTTTCATCCAGGTGTTTGACTCGGGCGAAGATTCCGCGACACAGATGAGAACGAATGCAATGTGAGCAGGTCGTTGTCGTAGGCGGAGTGACTTTTCGTTAACAGTGGAAGTCTCTGTGCTTTGTGGGTGCCTCAGATTCATGAAGTGTCAATTGTACGTGGAGAGTCGAGGATGCTGCTTTTGCTCTTTATCACGCTGCGGATGCGCCGCGTCGCGCATATGAATGATCCGTGTCTTCTGATTTCACTCAACTGAGTGAAAACATTTTCTACCTCTGTTAGTCGTTCACGGGTATGAGCGCGCTTCGGCCTTGGCTCCGCTCTCTGCCTGCACTTTGAGCTGCACCTGCGCGGATCGATGCAGCATGTGGTGGCACGCGCAGCACTCTCCAGATCGGACCACAGGGGCAACGAGTCCGCTGAGTAGTGGCTGCGGAAGATATCGTTTCTGTGGCGTCGCGGTACCGCATGCGATGACTGCGCATGCGTATGCGCTGACTGCGCGACGCTATGGGTAGCGTCGCGCCGCATCTGTTCGTGGCGAGCATCTTTCACTCATTTCATACGAGGAGAGAGAGCGGCGCCTCGGTCAGGACGCTGGAATGTCGCGTGTAAGCTTCTCACTTCATGGACAGGTGACAGAATGCGTGGGCGGAGGCAGGACAAGGTCTGCAGTGCCCAACAAACCGCGTCTGGGCTTGCTCTGCTGTACGTTTTGAGTTCAATGCTCGCGCGGCGCGGAAGGGCTGCACATGGAGCAATGCTCATTGTGCAACCGTGGTTCGTGAAGAACGCGCTGTGTCACTGTGTCAGCGTTTGGAGTGACATCATTGATATGTGGTCGGTGGACAATCGCACGGAGCCTTGGACCTCTTCTTTTTGTGGTAAGCAGAGAGTTGGAGAAACAGTAGCACCACCCTGTTTGGCACTGATACTGTTTTGTGATAATGTTGGTAGATCCGACCTTGACAATGATCAGAACTTGACAGAATTCAGCAAGTGCGTACTGTTTCGAATCTCCATTCCTGATTTTTTTGCATCACAGCGCCCAACGGCGTACAGGTTAACTCATAGCATGATGTAGTTTTTTCTCCTTTCAAGACGCCCCACTTCCTGCATTATCTTGAATTACAACGATTCATGTAGCAAACACATTCATTACAAGCCAAAAGTTTATTTCAATGACCGAGTTATTACAAGCCCGTCGTAGTTTTGAATTGATGCGGGTGTGCAGAGTGACCACGTTAATGTGACCAACGACATAAATTTGAGCAGCCATGTTAATGTGAACGACACGAGGAATGCATGCACTGATGTTAATGTGAGCTAGACCGACCAATGAATCGAGCAGGTTACGTGTAACAAAATTAGTTCGAAAAGGCATGTTTTACCTTGATTAGCATGCTTAAACATCGACAAGTCGATACGTCATGTTCATACATGTAGGGAAAATCCCCAAAGTGAACATGAAGGACATTTATGAACCCTTAAAACCTCTCGACCTCATGAAGCCTTTGTAGCCCACCAGGACGGTTTTCCCCTTGGTACCTCTAGCACAGTTGACGTTGGCCGTAGGTGATTCCTTTGTTCAGAAAAAAAAGGCATAGTAAGGGTGAAGAGGGCTATGCCAAGGTAGACATGAGCAAGACGAGGAGGACCTTTCGTGCGGCTGCCATAACTCGGAGAGAGCAAAGTGTTGGGTTACACAAGGTTAGACGGGAAACAAGGTAAGGGTTGGAAGCCATCCAAAAACCTTCATGAAGAATGCAAAGTGTTGAGCCCATCAATATGCTCCTGGTGTACCTTGAAAATCACATACGGCTAGCAAGGAGATGCCTAAAGATGTGGCCTTTTCCTATGTCAATTCACGAAGGGACAAGATGAATCAAAAGGACGTTAATCTACACGGATAAAAAAATGATAACACCTTCCACATGGCTTTAGCGTTGTGGCAAGGCACCTGAGTGCCTAATGGTTGGTGTTCATTACTAGCAACATAAACTCCGTCCACGTGCAATATGCTCTAAGTTCACTCGGAAGGTACCATTTCTGTTAAAGTTTCACGCTGCATATTTTTTTTATAGGATGAGGAACTCACTATGTAAAGTATGTCTTATCAACATGGTTGTTTTTGAAAACACCATTAAGAGGTATACACCACCCACAACAGGAACAAAACAATGAGTTAGACAATTCACATGTTACGAATGGTGTCCAAAAGAAGAGACTACCCACGTAAGAAAGTTTTGGCTTATGTGAAAAGTACATGCATAGAGAGTTCCACACTGAAGTACATGTCATCCACGTAATCAAAGCTGAACAAAATTGCAAACCTCCCTTATACACAAGTTCATAACCTACTAGATCTTGTCAATTCGAATCACCAAATGATCTTGCAAGGAAGGATTGTTTTCTGTTGAAATTCAAACTAGTATGAGAAGCTAGTTATATGTCTTGTTATGGAATAGCAGTGGTGTGGTTTTTTTAAATACAGAATCGAGGATTTTCTCACCACATGGAGGGATGCATTTTGTATTGGAGGTCTAGGTTTTGTAAACAATAACCTTTTTATCTCATCTTTTTCAACAATATGAGATATTTTCCTCAGCAAGGCTTGCATAACAATACTAAGGAAAACACACACACACACACACACACACACACACACACACACACACACACACACACACACACACACACACACACACACACTCACA
>SZWC01002619.1:165197-204361 GCA_023375785.1 Penium margaritaceum
GGGGGTAGAGAGAGAGAGAGAGAGAGAGAGAGAGAGAGGGAGAGAGAGAGAGGGAGATACAGCTCTAGGCGCGTATAGCTCTATTTAGGCGCAGCCTCGAGACTTACTCGGCCCACCGGAATTCGATATTGACGCGCGTGGTGCTCGTTAATCTTGGAGTGGCCCGTGGACGGCTGGTTTGCCCTCTAAGAAGAGGTACAGGTTAGCCAGTGGTGACTAGTGGTGGGAGGCTCTGCGGAACACAGCGGGAGATAATGCGAAGTGTGGAAGGAGGCGCTCGTTTTCAAAAGCGGAATCCGATTTGCGCTGTCGTAGATGAGACAAGTGCCGAGACTACGTTTGTTGCGATCGGATCGATGAACGTTGTTCATTAGCTCTGATGCGTGAGTAGAGATTCGAGGGCTGCTACTCTTTATCACTGTGCAGGTGCGCCGCGCCGCGCCGCACAGTCTTTCCATCCGTGCTGTCACTAAAACTCTCTTCCACTCTATTCCGATTCGGAAGAGAGTGCCCTCCTGCCTGAGCGTCGCACTATGCACTGTGCTTTGCAGTGGGAGTCGCACCCGCGCGACTCGACGGCAGCATGTTGGTGCACGCGCAGCGCACTCCAGGTGGAACTGCAATGGACGATGAGTGCGCAAACTGGCAGCGTGGCTGCGCATGCGCTCTGGCGGCGTTATTATCGATTATCGCAAACTTGCGGCGTGGTCGCGCATTCGCTGACATACGCAGATTTTGCACCACTGGCGAATGTACCTCAAACTATCCGGCGTGTTTTAATGGCACACGTAGGATTTTGGCATGCAGGCTGCATCGCCTCCTGCGCTGCGAAGGGCGGGCGCACGTGAGAGAACTGCCGTGTACCGGCTGGCGCTTTTGGCCGTGCCCACCTGGCTGCGCCTCGGCGTCATATCTCCCAACTAGGGGCCTTCTCGTGTACGAGACATGAGCATGTCACATTGATCTGAAATCTGCCAACAGAGGTTCACGACAAGCGCACAGTTGTAGATCCACAATCCATAGCTTGGCCGTATTGGGATGCATGCCATATGCTGCAGATATGCAAGCTGCACATTTAGCGCTCGTTTGTTCCGTACCAACTTCGCGGTGCGCAGTGTAACCGTTGCTGACAATGAAATTTTCAGTGAAAAGTTTACATCGACCACCCCCGGTGGTCGGCGACCTACGTGTCGATTAGAATCAACATAAAGTTTACAAAACAACTCC
The DNA here is from genome assembly GCA_023375785.1 of Penium margaritaceum. Taxonomy (NCBI): domain Eukaryota; kingdom Viridiplantae; phylum Streptophyta; class Zygnematophyceae; order Desmidiales; family Peniaceae; genus Penium; species Penium margaritaceum. The sequence continues at coordinate 166,425 of SZWC01002619.1, forward strand.
ACACATGCGTTGAAACTGAAACGACGGTGCGAACCTAACTTTGCCACAGCCAAGCGGCTGGAATGATCAGTTTACGATATTCCAACTCGACGTTTCAGCCCAGCCTAGATAGCGATGGCGTTATATAACAAGTCCTGTTACACCTTCTGTTCTGGACGCGAGCATATCGCCAGTTCGTCTTCCTAAAACATCTAGTTTACAACATACGATGAAATAAACATGCATGTTTTCAGAACTACCTTTGCTCAATGGTTACTTTCACGTCACAAACGACGCACTTCCAGTGAACTGAACTGACCACCTTTCATACGTAGACGTTGTTCATTTTCTAAGTAATTGCATTGGCTAAGACACGGGAGATACTTGTGTCTTGTACGCACAAAACACCCATGAGTACAACCTTGCCTCCATCGACTGACCATGTTCATTCCCGAATGCTCAGCTCGATAACAGACACACCTCGGTGTCTCCACCATTACGGGCGGATGTTTACGATGTAGAGAACAGGGAGAACACTATTGATGATAGTGCTGTTTTGTTTGTAACTCAAAGTCTATTCAATCGAAACTCCTTTAACCATAATATGAATTGTTCATGTGCATGCATATCTGCCACGTCAACGGGAAACAAACTCATAATCATCTACGTGACCTCATTACGCCTCGTTTGCTCCGTCACGAATACTAGCTTTCTCCACACGAATGTTCCTGACACGTACAACATGAAACGAAACTTTTGGTATTTGTGTCAGATCGACGGCTAGGAGAGATCATTCGGCACATGTATCGGTGGTAGCCATCGATCGTACTCTTTGATCGCCAACAAAAAATATGAACAATCCACGATCGTAGACGACGACCGCGGATTAGTAACACACAAAAAAACATTAATGTCGTAGCCTTTGCCGGGATGGAGTCGACTCGTAATTTGTTTTAGAACCTTATTCATCTAATTAACATTGGCCTTCAAAAGCGGGCTACTTTTTTGTGAATTATGAATTGTGAATTACTAGTGACAGGCACAGACGTTGTAGCATGCCCATCGAATAATACCTATACTAGTTGTGACGACGTGCTACTAATTTAACCCCAGTCAACATCGCCACAAGTCCTGCCATCCTATGTGGATGGTTGAGATTTGCCTTGTTATTCCATAGCTGTGCACAGCACAAAACATCTGATGTGTCGACACGTAGTAGTGCAAAGACACGGGAGATGTGTCTTGTATGCACGAATCACTCATGAGTCCAACATGGCGTCCATCGACCGATCGCTTTCATTCCTAATTGCTGATCTCTAACGCACACAACTCATTCAACTCCTCCACTACAGCCGGAAATTTACAATGTAGAGAACGCAGTAAAATTCTACAACACCATTCATCATGGGAGTTTCATTTCATTGTTACACGGAGCGTATCTAGTTGACGTTCATTCGACCACGCTGTCAACTGTCCACGTGCATGCATATCTGCCACGTCGATGGGCATGTCCAGTAAACAATGCTATGTACCACGTAGTTTATGAAGCTCACTGCTATTGTGTTAGGGACTAAAGGGTTGTCACGTTCATTTCCACATGATTCTTTTTTCAGTCGTTGAACAAAGTTCATTAAATTCAGCTATTATGGAGATCATCTTGTCGAAGGATATCGTTCAATTGGTTACAAAATGGAGCTACATTCATGTATCGATGCAACCAGAAGTTCTTGACGAACGCATGCCACATCACCTGCGGATTGTGCATGCACTCTCCGAGGTGACTACTTTTCAAGACAAGGCTGTAGTATATTGTCCATGCTTGAGAATGTTGAATTCGCATCATGACCTGAAACTTATGAACCTCGCATCGTTTTAGCATTTTCAAGGTTCCAATCGAGTGAGAAATTTTTTCATGATCTTCCATGCCAACGTGTGAGGTTGTGCATGTCAACAAGGTGTGACGTGTCGGGATTGCAAAACATACCGCAGCTATGTCATAATCATCCATCTACTGTGGTACACAATGTATGTTCTGTTGCGAATTCGTTCTTTCTTTGCACGAATGATGTTGACGTGAACAACATGGAATGGAACTTGCGCTAAATTTCTGAGATGTGTGGTCAGGCAAGATTATTGGGCACAGACATTGGTGGAAACCATCCATCAAAATCCTCAATCAACAGTGACAATTCCATGACAGTAGGCAGTGACCATGGATGGGCAAGAGAAAAAATGAAAACATAAGTGTCGCAGCTACCGCGTCGATGGATCCGACTCAAGTCATTTTATGTCCTGATTCATCCTGTCAATGTAGGGCTCAGAAATGGTACATTTGCTTCTGGTGGATGAAATAAATATCAAGAGCCTTAAACATTGCAACTTGCCCATTGAACTTTTGCGAACTATGATTTTACGACATGCTACTGATTTCCCCCAATGGACATCGCTCCAACTCGTGCCATCCGATGTGGATAGTTACGATTAACCTAACTCTCTTTGCTACTGTGCCAGGCACTGAAAATCTGATGTGTCGACATGCAATAGGTGTCGTTGCAACTCCCGCCACTTAGCGTTGACATTATAAAAATCTTCAAAGAATGTTCCTCACCCCGGGACGACCAAACATATGCATCAACTAGCGGCATGCAGTGCATGTTGCTTGCACATGTTACCAAAGGAAGTCAAGGACAAGAAACAAAGGCCCATGTTGTTCATGACGAGTCATACTCATGCAACGCATACAATTAACATACAAATGACATTCCTAACACCGATGGGTGCTTTGAGACGTAACGTTCTGGGCAAATTGTTGCGCGACGCATGGGGTTCTAGTAGTTTCCCTGTGCCATTCATTTCCATCACGCATCGACCCATTTTAGGAGCCCGACTTCCATAAAGTCGGGTCTCTCGACTCTCGCTACTTTGTTTAGGATAAGTAGAAGCCTGCGTTTGCCGTATGACTAAGAGAGGCGGCGCCAAGTGGACGTCGATGCTTCTGAGAGGAACGACTTAGGGAGGGGGTTTTCTCACACGTCCTGTCCTAAGCCTCAACTTGCACGTAAGTTGTGAAGATGTGTCATGGTCTCTCCATCCGCTTCCTTCCTGAAAATTCTGGCTTTTCCATTCGTTACTCTTTATCCTCCCCAATCCTGCTCATTTTTCTTGCCTCTCCAGCCGCCCCTCTACCCCATCCACGTTCTTGTTGAATTTTATTCAGTTTTCAGCTGTCGTTCTCCCTCGTTCGCGTTGTTGTAGATGTTTTTGGCTTTCCCAACTGCTACTCTTCCTCCTCCACGTTCTTGCTCAGTTTTGCATGGTTTTCAGCTGCTCCTCACCCTCATTCACATTCTTGCTTGATTTCGTTTACTTACCAGCCACTATTCTCCTTCACTCGCGTTCTTGTAGAAATGTTTTGCGTTTTTAATTGGTAATCTTCCTTGTCTGTATTCTTGCTCAGCTGAACACCGTCATGTTCTTCTTTTTCAAGGAGGATGCTTCTGCTTGTGTGGGGGTCCGTAATCATCGATTGACACTTTTCCACGACTTCTGTCTTTGTGCATGGTTATCAGAATAATGGCATAACCAATTCAGACTTCAACTTTTTACCAAAACCCCCCAGGCGTGGTTGGCAGAACCATGGACAAGTTCCGTGGCTCTGTTCTAGTTGCGTAAGACGTGCATCCGCTTAAGTAGTGTGAAAAGGAATTCCAGCTAAAGTGGCAATACCAGCAACAACCGCCAACAGCAGCAACTGTTTGTGCATCTACAACCACAGCTGCATCAGCAGACACATTTTCAGCGGTTGGTGTAGCAGCAGCCATAGTTTGAGCAATAGCCGGTAGGTACTGTTCTACAGCAACAGTAGCATGTGCAGCAATAACCTGGGTATATTGAGCAGCAACCAGAGTATGAGGAGCAGCAATTGCAATATGTGGAGCATCTGCCGCAGTCTGTCGAGCAGCCACCACAGTCAGTATAGTAGCGGCCCCAGACAGTGCAGCAGAAGCCGCAGCAGCAGTGCCACGAGCCAGTGCAGCAGCAGCCAGTGCAGCAGCCACGAGCAATTCAACAGGCAGAGGTAGTGCAACAGCAGCCACATGTAATGCAGCAGCAACCATAGTGCATGCATTATTGTCCTCTGGTTTTGCAGTAGCAGCCATAGTGTGCTCAATATCCGCAGGTTCAGCAAGATGTGCACAAAAGCAGGTTAATTGTTTGTTTGCCAACGAACTGCATGAGAATCAGCAGTAACAGCTGTCCCTAGAGCAAGAGGAAACATAAGTAGAGGATTCTCTTTGTGCAATGAAGCGATCGCCGCCAAGTACTCAACCCGGAAGGCAAGAGCAAGCACAGCTGATCGCACCTAACAAGTGGAAGGATCCACTAAAGTGGGGCATCGACTGGAACCTGTTCGAGCCGGTTGCATTGGAAGAAGGTGTGAACAGCTTGTCTTGTCCTTTTGTGAAAGCAGGGATGGTGATGCTTAGCCAGGTTTTAAACTATGTCGTCCAGATCTCTGTCTATCGACAACAAAAGTAGACAAATGGATTGCGTGGAACCAGGGGATTTCCTTTGGAATCAGAATAGTGAAGCAAAACACAAGACGCAGGAGTTTTGATGCGTTGAACCTGAGGTCAAATTCTCACAAGTTCTTAAGTTTAACAAAGCTTTCCAACCAAGATTTGGCAACCCCTTGGCTCTTCTTGCAAGGATGGTAGGCCAAGACCGAAATCCGCAACTGCACAGGTAAAAAAATCCCCCAAAACAAGGGAGTGACTCTAGATGTTGCCGTGGGTGAAATGGAACCAATTCATTCAAGAGAGACAACACGCTGATGGATTTGCTCGTTTGCCTGGGAAAGTTGGATTGCTATCAGAGGCCACTCTACCAAGCCTATCCGTTTGGCCAACTAATGAAGAAGCCCAGCAAGTGGTGTCAACCGGTACGTGTAAATCGTGGTGCTTGGTGCTTGGCTCATTCTCTCTTGGAAATTCTAACGTTGAGTTATGAGGTATGATAGGTGCAGGCAGGGCGACGTCAAAGTGAGGAAGAAGAGAGGCAAAAAGAGAAGGGGTTTGAGGGCTGCCAAACGGGCTATTGTAGAGGATGAGGACACAGACACAGAAAGTGATGAAGAGGAGATTGGTGGTATTCAATCTAGAATTTGCCTATGAACAGGAAGAATTCTTATCATGTTTGTGTTACAAACTGGCGCGCCTAATCCACAAGTGTTGACACCATCTGCTACACCTAGTCCACCCGCCTCAACCCAAGCGTAGGCCGAGTTGAATCCACAATTGGTGGAGCACCTCTTTAAGACGACACAATCCAACTAGGATTATGTGAAGGTAACTGCGTTTTCAACATGGTTGTTGACGTGAAGGGGCCACAATTTAATATTTGCATGCCTGTGTTGAACATTGTTCCAGCGGTGGCGACTTCCTGTTGTAGCTTCTTGTAACTTCTTGTACTTGCGGTAATGTCTTGCGCCGAGGGTAACTTTGTGCACTTAAAAACACATGAACGCTGAATGCTTGCCCATGTTTTTTTCAGGACGTTTGGGAAGCCCTTGAAAGCATAATGCAGGGACCACCTCAACCGTCGGTTCCATTTCTGGCAGTCCCTCCTACTACACCGCAGCCAACGTCTGCGCCCACGTTGAAAGTGATGTTCAACCATCCGGTTAACCGTAACCCGTTGCCTGGTCGTGAGCTCCAATCTGAAGCACCCCACCCTGTGTCTACATTGCTCAACATGGCCCAAAGAAGGTCTGCAACACACGATGAACACCTCCAGGATATACTCCTTTAGGATACAGAGTGTGTTTACGCTGAGTGGAGGGACGTGGCTTGTAGTCTAGCTATTCAATCTCAAGAGTGGGTGAACTCATTAAAATGGTTCATTGAGAAAGCCCGTGGGCCGTTGATGTTAGGTATGTGAATTGTATGGAAACGCTAGTGATGTCGCATTTCCATCATTTAGCACAAACATATTGAACGCAGTCACAAAAAACATGAAACTTTTCGTTTTGCAGGAACAGCGTCCGACAACATCCTTAAGATGTGCAATATGAAGAAGGAGAAGATGAAGGTATATTCTGGAGTCTATTCCTTTCTTTGTTGTACACCAAAATAATTTGCTAACTGTTTCTAACTTTGTCTGTTCCTGTGTGCAGACGTTCATCAGTGTTTTCCGCAAGCTTCATCTCAATCTAGCAGCCCAGGATATCCTTGTTGCTCCACTTTTTTTTACCAGTATGAGGCTTGAGCAGGATGAGACAGTGAGTTGAGGGATTTTTAAGGCTTGGCGTGCGTTGTCAATGTTGAAAGTATCTAAGTTTCTTTATAGCAGTGTGTTGCTCCGCATAAAAAAAAAACACCTGGTGAGGCCGTGGCTAGCATGGGACATGAGCAGCGGCAGTAGGAGAATGGAGGAGATGAGCAGCCGGAGAATGGAGGATATGAGCAGCCGAAGAATGGAGGAGATGAGCAGCCAAAGAATGGAGGAGATGAGCAGCCAGAGAATGGAGGAGATTAGCAGCCGGAGAATGTAACGGATAAGCAGGCTGGACAGCAACAAGATGCAGTGTAATACTCTGAGAGAGAACAGTGAGGACGCGAGAAGCAGAAGAAGAAGAAGAATAAGAAGAAGAAGCAGGTTGCAGGTAGTGACGCTGATGATGAGGATTTTGAGACAGAGATGGAGAAGGAAGCAATGAGGAAATCACCGCAGAAGAAAGTGGTGAAGATGAAGTTTCTCTCGCCCGGGACGAGGGCAACCAGTTTTCCCTCTGTGGTCCATAGCCGGGTTAGACGAAATACTAAGGCACCAGCACATCATGCTGAGTATAGAGGACTGTCACTGGAAAGGGGGAAACGTTGGGTGAAGGAAGTTTCCTAGATCCGAGGGAAAGGGTTGGTGTTAGTTGGGGGGTTTTTGTTGGGCTTGGTGTTGATCCCAGATTCATGTTCTCAGATTTTGTGATCAATTTCTCTATGTTCATTTATCTCTTGAGTTCTAAGTGTTTTTTAAATAAAATCATGTTACTGAATGTTGAAACACCAACCCCTCTCTGTACAAAGGAGGGGTTGGTGTTGTCATTGTTCATTTGACTTTCACCGTTCTTAGTCTTCAACACTTGCAATTTCTTGCAGAGCCCACCAGTTTCTGCTAGCTCCTCTGAATGGAGTGTGCCATCATAATTGGAGTCTTCTGCTAGTCACAGCCTTCCTTGTTGGTAGTGCTACAACTTGTGTTCTGCTTAGAGCACAAGAGGCTAAGCGACATGTGCACATTGTGCACGTTTACCATTGCACCTGCCCAGATGACATCTTTTACGATTCTGACAACAGTGGGGACTTGACAAACTTCCCATATAGTGAAGACAATGATGTGCACCTGCACGATGCGTGTGATGATGAGTTCCATGATGCAGTGAACAATGATGGTTGTGTCGAAAGATGTGCAACAGGGTATGTGGAGAAGGTTGGAGCTGCACATTTATGTCCATGTTGTGACGTAATGTGTTGGTTTTACTCTCGGCCTCTCTCTGTGCGAGAGTGGTTTGTAAGTGGTGAACCATAGACTGTATTAGGGTGACATGTTGTTTCAATGGTTCCGTTATTGTTAACAATTGACTCTGAATGTAAAATGTCACAACTAACTTGGTGTTGTGAGAAAAAAGTTTTGTTGATAAACTGTACATTGCAAAAAAAGCACTATGTATTCATAGGTCTTAACATCAAACAATATTTTGCAATGTTTGTGTTTTTCAAATGAAAGATATCTGCATGATTCATATTCAGAGAGAGAGCACGTTGGTTCAACTAACGTAGTGAATGAGATCAGCAAATGCAAAGAACACCTGTAATCATGATTCATCAACATTTATCTAAACAAAGAATTTCTCAAACAAAATCATCAATCTTTCTCGCTTGAAATAAACACATTCATCACCATTCTACTTATCCATCATCTTCCCCTTCATCATCATCGTCATCATCCAAACTCAACTCCTCTATGTGTGACAACACTTCCTAATTTGATCCTGCAGAGTACACTTGATGGCTGGTCTTGAGATAACTTCGATACGCAAAAACTAGTCGGCTCACCTCCATGACATTGGCAAGACTGTATGTTAAATACTGAATAGTGAAGCTTTAGATGAATCTGTTGACTTGCTCTTTTGCAGATGTGTTCACACCTGCATGTACAACATTAAGCAAATAATGAAGAGAGCTGTTGAAAGAACTTCAGGCGGCATTTTCATGGTGAAACTGCTACAGAAACACCTCTCAAACATGAGCACATATCAGGGTTGAATGCCAAAAGGCAAGTGTGCTTGGCTGCTTGGGCATGTTCACAGTGAAACCGGTCACACAGCAGCCTCATCTTGGAGATGAGTTAAGGATCTTTTCTTGTCATGCAACTGTGCAGCTTGCAAGAATAGTCATGAAAGAATAACTTTGGGCATTTTGAGGCTGGAAAATGTGTCAACAGTGTTGTGAAGATGTCATTTGGAGACCCCCCATGAAACATCACATGAAACCCATAGACTATGAGGTGCAGGCATACGACGGTGAAAATCCTGTCATTGACTTCTTTGGTATAGGTCCAACCCTGTCAGCACCACACATGGCATCGTCCTTGGCATGTAGGCTTTTCCCATCAGAATGTTCAAGGTCCTTGTACAAAGGAAGCAAGAACTATGTGGGCCAGAAAGGATAGCATGAGATGATGGGCTTGACAGCAGAGCCTTCCACTGTTGTTGGCCTTGCTCCTTGCAGAAGATAACAGTAACTTAAGCTCAACCCATTATATAAGATGTTCAAAAACACACAATAACATTGAAACTTACCATGAGGACTTCATCATACACCAGCACCAGCCGGCAAGGGAGCTTCAATACTGCATCTGGTAGGGTTCTTTTTGCTGAAATCCAAGCTTCAGGAGACATGGAGGTGTGATTCACCATCACTTCCCCCTTATGCCAGTCCAACGCCCTTGCAACTATAGGCATATGGTCACGAAGTTCCTCCCACAACTCGTCTGACATGCGAGAATCCTTATCAAGTAGATTCATCAAAGCATGAAGACTGTCGCGATGAATGAGGCACGTATCCATGCCCCATGCTCCCAGCAAATGATTTAGATCGTTGTAGTTGTGTTGAACAATGTTATGCTGCAAGACATCACAAAGAAATATTCATGTCAACCACACGTCCGCAAAGTGAAAGGCATTGTGTTTGGAAGATGAACACATACTTAAACGTGGTTCTTCTTTGACAGCAATTTCACATTGTCAATGACGGTAGCCACATCCTCATGACATGCTTGCAAATCTGACATGAGAATGCTCATGTCATGGACTTGAACCTTGTTGAGCTCTCGTTGACACATGCCCAAATGGGCTAGGATCATACGGGTATGCCCGTTGGTCACCAAAGGTTTCGGGAGACGTGTGCAAGGGAATATTTCAGAAACCACGTGCTGCGTGTGCAAAGAATAGCCTCCAATATCCTCATGCCTTTTGATCAGTGTCGTTCCATCACAAACCAGTTTGTCAGGGTATCTTCCACATTTGCAGCACCATGTGCCCAGTCCCTCAACAAGGATCAGATGCACATATTCTTGCATAGCCCTTGTCAGGGTCGTTCGACACGCAAGTTTCAGAGGTTTTTTTAAGCATCAGAAAACAATTTCACAGCACCATGTGCTGCCGCTAGCAAAGTCCCATTGCATACCAGGGCCAACACCCATAGCATTGTTGCATGTGCGAAAGCAGACATGGCTGTGCATATGAAGATTGCCTCCTTGCGGACATCGAGGAAAATTTTGCAATGGCAAGATGATGTTCAAAGGAAATGGACCGGGACCTGCAGGAGTCAGAGGCGTGATGAGCATTCCCAACACTTACAATTGCCACGATTGCCGCACAAGGAAAACGCATATCCTTACCGTCTTCATTTTGTGATTGATTTCGTACAAGTTGATGTGCCTCGTCACCTACAATACACACAAATAAGCAAAAAGAGTGTAAAAAATTCTCATAGACGTTCGAATGCAAAATCTTCCCAGCCATTCCCAGAGATTTCCATAGGGAGAACATGGCTCCTACGGCGATGGAGCTGCCAGCTTAAAGCCTTCAACAAACGCTCTTGAAGCTTGCTGATTAACATTGCGCACCTTGGGCGTCCGACTTGGATGCAAGCCTTTATGTACATCAATGTGCTCAAACGACTTGACTTTCGGCCATTCACAAACTAGCCATGGTGTCCTTACATGGTCCTCCATCCCACAATGCCCCCCATTCTGGCATGAGCTGCACACACTTATGAACACGCGTTGTGGCTCTTCAAATCTACCAGATCAACGAGCACCATAATCCTCAGGAGCAAACCAAGTGGCAGCCCAAGGAAAACCTTTTTGCAACATTTCAAGATGTTTGACACACTTTCTAGTTCCCTGATCACAACTGCAGCGGTACTCACCTTGAAAGTCCCCCTCTATTAATGCCCAACCCAAAACTCGTGACCCAGGGCGTGAAGATGAAGTATCTAAGATGGAAAAACACGGGTTTTGAGACACACATACTGGAAATGATGGGAATGCCTTCAATGCCAACAGTGTTAGAGGCCTTGCCAACTCCCTTTCCACCCATTGCATATGCACACTTGTTTTTCTAGCTAAGGCATTGCGTAGGTACACCCAGTACCACCTTCCCATTTCATCTATCCATGCACAGGGGTAGCATGTTGTCCTGGGGGAGATGGAACAGGCAGAGAAGGTACCATAAACACTTTCCTTTCAAGATGAAAATCTGGAAGCACTACGACAGAGGGACCAATCATGGTCAGAAAGTCTGCTGCATGCACATCTTCGAACTGACACAGGATACCATCAATTTCACTGGTTTCCTCTTCTACAATGGGTGGCATGAACTGCGTCATGTGCCGTTTCAGTCTCAAATGCCTCTCCTCAAAGACATAGTGCGGTGACCCATTGAATAGGTGCACTCTGGGCCCATGCCGCTTCTGCAAGTAACCACATTGTTTGGGCAACAAGCCATTAGATTAGTCCCAATGCACACACTTCACTATGGGAAAAACCTTTGCGGTTGGATATCACAGTACATGACACAACGTACCAGTAAAGAAACATGCGCAGTGTCTCTTGATAGATTGAAGTCAGCAATGGTCTGTCTTTTGGGAGGGACACCTTGATTTCGTGGGGACCCCATGTCAGCGTGGACTTGTTCAGAGCTATGATCATCCTTGCCATCATTCCCTTGAACACCCCCTTCATCATCCTTTTGGTGCTCTCAAAGGGGTGGTCTACATGTAGCTGCAGTCCTGCCTCTTGCTGCGGTTGCTCCTGTAGGAGTGCCTCCTGCTGCGATTGCTCCTACATTCGTACCTCCAGCTGCGGTTGCTCCAGCGGTTCTTCCTGCGACTGGGTCAACATGATTTTCCGCAGTTCTTCCTGTGGCTGGGTCAAGATCACCCGTGTCAAGTCATGGAAATGCATTGAGGTCAAGCCAAGGCCGGGCCCAATACACAAAGCCATCGGGGTTTCCGGGTGGTGGGGGGGGAGAAGGAGAACGAGCGAGCTGGTTGTCAAATGGTGCAGCATTCTCTGGCACATTTGGACACTTTTACAACACTTGTACGGCTTCCCCACATCCGGGTTGCAGTGCAGACAGACGCTCTTTAATGGATCTTGGGCCCATGTGTTCCGACGTTCATCTCGAATGAAAAGCACCTCAAATTCCTTGACTCCCAGTTTCTTGACAGCACATTTGAAAAAAAAGCAACGAGTGCACTTGGTGACTTGCGGTTTCCTAGAGCAACATAGCAATTAGCAAGACAAGGACAAGAAACAAGCATTCACTTGTGACAATAGAATCTTGTGTGTCCTGTAGAGTTGGAAAATTGGTCCTCACCATTAGAGACTCGCTTAGCCGTGGACCACCGGCCTTCACATGTTTGGCTTGTAGATATCCAAACACCACCATTGCCAACAGCCTTAGCATCCACAGCTGTGTCATGTGTACAATGACCTTTCCTCCATGACCAAGGGGGGAACATCGCATTCTTAGACTCGTAGAGAGAAACCAAGGCTTATGGTTTGCATTCCTTTCCAGTATGGTTGCAGATGTGACAGAAGAGGTTCAGATCATCCTTTTTCAGTTTCATCAAATCCATGTCAGCAGGCCATCTCACTGGTGTTCCCGGTGGAGGTTCATCAGGTCTAGGACGTGTTGCTGACCAACAGAAGTGTTAACTACGCAGTCCAGGGGGACGGTGCTGATGAGGGGATGTTGGTGGACGTGCCATCTGCGTTTTGAAACAAACAAAACACAATCCGACATTGTTCAGATGCATGGAAAAGCATGGTCTTTAACGTCATGAACATCGTCAGGTTCCTCATTTGTTCTTCACCCAGTAAACTATTTCATCATCCTCCATATCTCCCTTCATTAACTTGGTCCACATTGTCCACTTCTTGCTTGCCTTCTAGTGACAATGCACGTACGGCTTAAAGCATCGTCGCTTTGTCCAAGCATGTTTCCTTTGCACAATGGCCTCCTTCAGCTCAAACTTTGCCTTCAGCTCATATTTGTCACCCTTGGACTCCTGGTTGTCACTTTCCTCAAGCCATCCACCCCACAGACAACAAGGTTTCCAAGGTGCATGCGTCCGCTTCACCTCTTCTGCTATTTCCAAAGCGTGTTTTGGCATATTGCCTCCAAGCAACAGAAAACGAGAGGATATTGTGAAGCCACATTGTATAGGTGGAAAGAGGTGGAACGTGCTGATCAGTCTCCCATAACCCAAACATGGGTTGAAAAATGTGCATCCGTCTCCTCCACCTACAACAAAACTACGAAATCGCAGCAACAAAACACCACACAAAATTTAACACAACCAATGAGAGAACACTCAGGAGATACAGCATTAAAAGAATCCCATCAGAGGGGTAGCAGAGTCTCAGTACTTGCCCATGTAGCACAGGAAGTGCAAAAAGAGTGTGAAGAAATGAACAGTCACCTGCATCCAGTGACAAGCAGACAAAACAATGCAGAAGAGAATACATGAATCATCCTAACATAGGAAGTAGTCTATCATGTGGAAAACCACTAGAATTGAGTGACTACCACCTTTCACGTTGGGGTCTTAGTACCTGCCCATGTAACTTGTAAGTGCATAAAGAGTGTTATGGTGTCTCACAGTTGCAAGGCCCCAATCTGCACACATTCAATAAAAACAGGAGGAAAACATTTGGATGATGAATTAGGATAATGCTAAATCAGGTGTGAAGCTCTTCAGAACACCGTCAGCCCCGCTTTGAACCGTGCCAACAAGTCACTTCAGAGGCAGAGTCTCAGTACCTGCCTATGTAGCACAGGAAATGAAGAAAGGCTGTTCAGGTGTTTTGGAATTAGCAAGGAACCTTCATGTGAAATGCATTGCATGACATGTGTGCGCAGTTATGAAATAAAAAGTAGATGATGCATCTATTCATGGAAAGGAGTCTGCTGTCCCCAAACCTGGCATACAAAGCTAGCAGAATTGGAAAGAAGGAGAAGATAACTGGACTTTACATATTGTGCTCGTTATCGTCACGGTCTGCACAAATTCAACAAATACATGTGAACAAAATTATAAAATCAAACATCATATGTGATGAAATTGTAGTTGAATGTACTAGTGGGATCTGCACACAAAAGGATCTGACTCGTCGCATTCCGAGTTCACAGTAGTGCAACATGTTCCCACGCAACAAGTAACAACTTGTAGATCTTCTACATCACTGTCTTCATCAGATAGTCTATCCAAAAAGAACATGCGCACACGTCGTTTACCCTTCTTTCCATGTGCCCTTGGAACTTTTGGACGAGGAGTTGCCGGTTTCTTCTGTCGCCGCTTCCTATTACCCCTTTGACGCTGTGCACCCAAACCCGCGGAGGTCTAAACAGGAGGAACCGAGGACATAGTTCCATTATCGGAGCGGGAGGGAGCCATCATGCTGATATGCCCAGACATTGCCCGTACCGGGGATGGACCAAAAACATCGGCATGGGTACTATCTATGGACCCTCCAGAGAAGGTACGGGAGGGCGAGCTCCCGACTTCGACTTCAACGTCAGCAGAAGTTGGCTTTATTGCAGATGTCTTCTTCCCATAGAGCTTGGATGCATGTGAGGCAATTTCTGTAGGTCTCATGACACAATATCATTCATGACATGCATCACTGGCCACCCTATGGCAGATGCAGCTCATTCTGATGCGCACCAGTGAAATTGATATGATGCTTACAGATTACTCACATCGTGATCGAAGTCTTGTGTAGAAACTACATTCTGCAAGATGTTTACGATGAAAGATTCATTGAGAAAATACCTCAATAAGACTTCACTGTGAACTGTACACGGAACAATAGGCTTTGTCTCAATCAGCCATTTTTGACATTACTAGAGTTTCCTCTTGCGTCTCGAAATGGGGCCGGCACAAGCACCGGGTGCGACAAGAGCAAGAACCTGTGTAGGTGAAGGTGAAGGAACACGGCCACGGATACGACCGCTGGAACGGTGGGCATGAGCAAGAGGGGCACAAGCAGGAGGGGCAGGAGCAGGGACAAGGACAGTGGCGGGGGTAGGGGAAGAGACAGAGGCAGAGACAGGGACAGGGGCAAGGGGAGGGGCAGTTGCAGGGGCCGGAGTAGAGGCAGGAGCAGGAGCAGGATCAGGGGCAGGAGAAGGTAGCCGCTAATTAACGATGGAACACCATAGCTTCAGCGCGCCTACCAGCCGCTCCTGGTCCATAGCGGGAGGTGCAGGAGGGGCACGAGTGGTAGCTGTGTTACCTTTGGCAGCAGAAGCAGGTGCACCAGCCGCAGGTGGTTCCAAAGGAACAGACTCTAGAATAGCAGGAGGAGCACATCCAGGGGCAGGAACAAGGGCATGAGCAGGGTCAGAAGCAGGAGCAGGAGCAGGAGCAAGGGTAGAAGCAGGAGCAGAAGCAAGGGCTGGGGCAGCAGCAGCGGCAGGGGCAGGAGCAGGAGGCAGAACAGGTCCACCGTGCAGACCATCATAATTCCTGATGAAGCCACTACTCACCTCCATCAGCATACTTGTACAGTAGTGAGCCATCTGAGGATCATGGCAGGGATTTGGGACAAAGAAAGCCTCTGCTATTTGAAGAGAAAGGCGGTGGAATCCCTCCGGGTCTCCATGCACGTATGGGATGCGGACGCGAGGTTTCGGTGGTGGAACAGCAGGAGCAGGAGCAGGTACAGGAGTAAGAGCAGGAGTAGGGGCAGGAGCAAGGACAGAAGCAGGGGCGGTAGGAGAAGATCCAGCGGGGGCAGGCACAGGGGCATGAGCCAGAGGAGCAGGGGGTGAGGGGCCACTGTGTAGACCACCATACTTCTGGATTAAGCCACTTCTCACTTCCTTCAGCAACCTTCTATATTAAAGAGCCGTCTGTGGATCATGACGGGGATTTGGACCCAAGAGAGCATCTGCTAGTCTGAGAGACAGGCGGTGGACTCCCTCCACGTCTCCTTCTGCATCTTGGATATGGACACAAGACGGATGTGCTGGAACAGCAGCGGGTCCCGCTTGAGGAACCTCGCCAGCCCCAACAGAAAGGCTACCAGAGATTCCAGGGGCACTTGCATCATGAGTAGAGTCATCATCAGCAATTATAGATGGTAGCATCGGCCCGTCCATGAGATCACGGACAACAGTTCTGAGACACTCGCTGCAAAATGGGACACAAGTGTTGTTTGTGGCTCAAGAAAAAATGAGTGGGCAAGAAAAAAAGCTTAGGAGCAACAGCAGCAACCGTTGCAACTCCAATATGCAGTTAAAAATTCAGGTAGCTACATGCAACGGCAGCGGCAGTGGCTTTTTTACGGTGACAGATTTTTACTTTGGGTTTGGGAAGTGGAAATAGTTCAAAACTTCTTCGCATGGCACTCGCAGCGGCTAGCGTCTTCTAGCATTGACAGCGGCTGCCTACTTTGTGCTCTTGAATCTATTACAGACTTGGGGTGAATCACGGTGATGTAGCAGTTAGCCATACGTACCGTAATTGCGTGTGCGTTAGTGGATGTGAGCGCAACCGTGAGCTGTGGGCATGAAGCATCCACCAAGGCCACAGCAACGTTCCTCAGGAAGAATACTGCAAGAAGCCAGAGATGGCTGATCATTGCCGCAACCACGGGTAAAAAGTGGTTGCGTGGGCTCACAATCGCGGTCACTATCAATGAATTGAACCCAGGAGGGTTTACCCTCTTTGGTATGCAGGCGGGATGGCGTAGACCAACCCTAGGGTTTCAATGGTCATTATGGTTCTCTTTCTTGTTTTTCAATGCAATGCATAGATCATCGTGGTTAGACCGAAGATGCATTTACATTTAGTACATGGTACATCAATGCACCTCGTTTGGCGCAAACATGGTTGCTCCTATTGGCAACATCACCATTTACAAAATGCAGTACATCGTCTCGTGCTTACACAATGTGAGTAGGCGTCTCGTTCACTACCGCGTACACATCCCACCATGAAGAAAACACCTTTTCTGTCAGTTACCCCATCTGGATGTAATTGGTGACAAGAACACAATCTGCCTGCAAACCGCTAACATGAGCGAACGTACAAGGACAGGTTAGTGACGAGATAAAGGTTTTTTTGGGTCACCGTGGTTATAACCAGTGGGGAAGGGAGGGTCACCAAGAGACCATGATAAGCTCGGGCATGGAACCCCCCCCCCCCCCCAAGTCACATCTTATATAAATCTGGATGCTTCCACCAGGTATAGAAGCTTTGGGATAAAAATAGTTTTGGTGCGCCTTGGCCTGTTTCTGCATAACAGAAATGGGAGGTCCAGTGGGTTATTTCTGTTTGCTTTTGATAGGAGCAGGTGCTGTTGCGAGTGTTGATTCGGACGTGAATGAACCCACAAAAAATACTTGATCCACTTTTTTGGCTGATACTACAACTTGTATGTTGTTAAACTATATTCATAACATTTTGTACACGAATGCAAACGATTTCAAAGTAGTTTGAGGGATCAATGATAGAGTTCTTGTACCTTAGTACTTATTAGAAAACCAAGTCTTGTGCACAATGAAAACATGTTGAAAAAACAAAAACCCAAGCTAGAATTGAGTGTAAATGTTCAATTTTGTAAAATATTTCTATGACATTTTAGCACATTTCCTGTCTCTCCTAGTTGTGAGTACTTCATTTCAGTCACATCAAAATCCTCACCTACTATGGAGTCTTTTTGTGTATCTAAATGAATCATTATACAGAAATCCATTTTCATAACTACATGAATTGTCATACAGAAATTCCAATCAGTGCCCCAGTGACGCATCAATGCACGGTTCTGTGCGACGCTGCCCCACCAACGTGAGCAAACTAACAAGGATGGGTTAGTGATGGGAATCATGTGCTGTAAGTTTTCTCACATAGAGTTTTCCGTGCCCTCCGTCTCAATGCATTTCCCTCCTCAAAATTCGCATTGGTGCCCCTGTGATGCATCGGGGCGCAGGTCTGTGTGCCGCTGCTCCACCACCCCTCTCACCACCATCACTCATACTTCCTTCGCGGTCCGCTCTGGTATTAGTATTTTGTCCCATGAATTTTTTTGCGTAGCATTTTCTGAGCCCTCTGTCTTGGTGTGTGTGCCTCCTTAAGATTCCCATCGGTGCCCCCATGACGCATCGAGGTGCAGGTCTGCACGCCACTGCCCCACCAGTCCCCTCACCCCCACCACTCCAGGTTCCTCTGCGGCCCGCTCTGGTATAAGAATCGTGTGCCATGAATTTCATTACGCAGCTTTTTTGTGTCCTCCATCCCAGTGTGCTCGCCTCCTTAAAATTCCCAATGGTGTCTCTGTGACACATTGGGGCGCGGGTCTGCATGCCGCTGCCCCACTAACCCCCTCACCCCACTGCTCTAGCTTCCTCCGTATTCAACTCTGGTACAACAATCGCATGCCGAGAATGTTTTCTCGTAGCGTTTTTTGTGCCCTCTGTCTTGGTGTGTTTACCTCCTCTCAATTCCCACCGGTTTCCCCATGACGCATTAGGGCGCGGGTCTGTGTGCCACTGTCCCAACACCCGCCTCACTCCCACTGCTCCAGCTTCCTTCGCCCTTTGCTCTGGTATCTGAATTGCATGCCATGAATTTCTTCATATAGCGTTTTTTACGCCCTCTATCCCTGTGCATTTGCTTCCTCCAAATTTCCACTGGTGCCTCTGTGACACATCAGGGTGCAATTTTGCGTGTCGCCGCCCCACCACCCCCCTCACCCCCACTGCTCTAGCTTCCTCCACGGTCCGCTCTTGTGTCAAAATTGAATTCTCTGAATTTTGGCACGTAGAATTTTCCATGCCCTCTGTCTTGGTGCATTTGTGTTCTAAAGATTCCCACCGGTGCCCCCGTGACGCATCAAGGCGCAGGTTTGCGTGCCGCTGCCCCACCACCCCCTCACCCCCACTGCTCCAGCTCCCTTTGCGGTCTGCTCTAGTATAAAGATTGCGTGTGGTGAATTTGTTTTGCATTGCGTTTTCTGTGCCCTTCGTTCCTGTGGATTTGCCTCCTCCAAATTCCCACCGGTGCCCCCGTGAATCATTGGGGCGCAGGTCTGCACTTTGTTGCCCTGCCACTCCCCTCACCCCCAGCGCTCTTGCTTCCTTCCTGGTTCGCTTTGGTATTAGAATCATGTGCCATGAATTTTGTCGCATAGCCTTTTTTGTGCCATCTGTACCGGTGCAGCTGCCTCCTCCAAATTCCCACTGGTTCCCCCGTGACGCATCGGGGTGCGGGTCTGCGTGCCGCTGCCCCACCACTCCCCTCACCCCCACCGCTCCAGCTTCCTGTGGTCTGCTCAGGTATCAGAATCTTGTGCTGGAAGTTTTTGGTATAGCGTTTTTCTGTGTTCTCGATCATGATGCATTTGCCTCCTCAAAATTCCCACTGGTGCCCCTGTGACCCATCGGGGCGCGCGTCTGCACGCCGCTGTCCCAGCCACCACCTTACCCCCACCGGTCTAGCTTTCCATGCAATTTGCTCTGGTTTAGGAATCGCATGCGGTGAATTTTGTTGTGCATTGTTTTCTGTGCCCTCCATCCCAGTGTGTTTGCCTCCTCAAAATATACACTGGTGCCCCCGGTACGCATTGGGACACGGGTCTACACGTCGCTACCCCCCCACCCCCCTCACACCAACCGCTTCATCTTTGTCTACAATCTGCTCTGGTATCATAATCGCATGCCGTGACTTTTGTCGTGTAGCATTTTTTTGCCCTCCGTCTCAGGGCATTTGCCTCCTCAAAATTCCAACCGTAACCTTGTGACGCATCAGGGTGCAAGTTTGCGCGCTGTTGTCCAACACCCCCCTCACCTCCACTGCTCCGTCTTCCTCCGCGATCCGCTTTGGTTTCAAAATCGCGTGCCATGAATTGCTTTGCGTTGCATTTTCTGTGCCCTCCGTCTGGATGCATTTGCCTCCTCAAAAGTCCCATCGGTGCCCCCGTGACACATTAGGGCGCGGATCTCCGTGCACCTGCCCCACCACCACCCCCATCCCCACCGCTCCAGCTTCCTCTGCGATCTGCTTTAGCATCAAAATCGTGTGCCGTAAATTTTGCCCGGCTTTGTTTTCCTTCTCCTCTATCCTGGTGCATTTGTGTCCTCAAAATTCCCATCGGTGCCCGCGAAACGCATCAAGACGCAGGTCTGCACGCTGTTGCTTCACCAGCCCCTTCATCCGCACAGCTCCAGCTTCCTCCACGGTCTGCTCTGGTATGAGAATCACGTGTCGTGAAGTTTTTTTCATTGTGTTTTCTGTTCCCTCCTTCTATGTGTGTTTCCTCCTCAAAAATCGGACTGGTGGCCTCGTGATGTATCGGGTTGCGAGTCTGCGCGTTGTTGCCCTACCACCCCCCTCACTCCCAATGCTTCAGCTTCCATCACGATCCGTGCTGGTATCTGAATTTGAGCCATGAATGTTTTTGCATGGAGCTTTCTGCGCCCTCCGTCCTGTTGCCTTTGCCTCTTCATAATTCCCACCGGTGCCCCTGTGACACATCGGGGCGTGGTTCTGCACGCAGCTGTCCCACCATTCCCCTCACCCCCACCACTTTGGCTTCCTCCCCGGTCTGCTGTCACATCAAAATTGTATCTTTTGGATTTTTTCACGTAACGTTTTCTGTGCCCTCCATCCCGGTGCATTTGCCTCCTCAATATTCCTACCAGTGCCCCCTCAATACATCAGGGCATAGGATTGCAAGGCGGTGCCCCACCACCCCCCTCATCCCCACCGCTCTAGTATCAGAAGTGTGTGATGTGAATTTCTTTTCATAGAGTTTTTGGTTCCCTCCATCTCCATGCATTTTCCTGCTTAAAACTCTAACTAATGCCCCCTTGATGCATCGGGGTGCGGCTCTACGAGCCGCTACCCCACCACCCCCAATACCCCCACCGCTTCAGTATCCTCCGCGGTCCGCTCTGGTATCAAAATTGCATTCCACAAAATTCATGTCATTCCATTTCCGTGCCCTCCTTCCTGGTGTGTATGCCTCCTTGAAATTCCCACTAATGCTCCTATGATACATGGATGCGCGGGTCTGCACGCCACTAGCCTACCACCCCCTCACCCCCACTACTCTACCTTCTTCTGCGGTTTGTTTTGGTATATAAATCACATTTCGTGAATTCTTTTGTAAAGAATTTTCCATTTCCTCCGTCTTGGTGTATTTGCCTCCTCAAAATTCCCACTTGTGCCCTCGTGTTGCATCCGGGTGCGGGTCTATGCGCCGCCGCCCCACCATCCTTCTCACCCTCGCTGCTCCAGCTTCCTCCGTAGTCCACTCGGGTATCACACTTGCATGCCGTGAATTTCTTCACGTGAGGTTTTTTGTGCCCGTTGTGCCGGTGCATTTGCCTCCTTTAAATTCCCACCGGTGCCCCCGTGACGCATCGGGGCACGAATCTGTGCGCCGCTATCCCACCACCCCCTTCACCCCTACCGCTCCAGCTCCCTCCGCGGTTTGCTCAGGTACCAAAATAGTGTGCCGTGAATTTCGTAACGTGGCATATTCCATGCCATCCATCTTGATGCATTTGCCTCCTCAAAATGGCCACCAGTGCCCCTGTGACGCATCAGGGCGTGGGTCTGCGTGCAGCTATCCTAATACCCCCCTAACCTGTACTGGTCCAGCTTCCTCCGCGGTCCCCATTCACATCAGAACTGCATGCCGTGAATTGCAACGCGTAGAATTCTCAGTGCTTTCTTTCCCAGTGCATTTGCCTCCTTAAAATTCCCACGTATGCCCTCTCGATGCATTGGGGCACGGGTTTGCACGCCGCTACCCGACCATTCCCTCACCCCCACTACTCTAACTTCCTCGGCGGTCTTCTCTGGTATCAAAATTGTATGCTATGAATTTTGACACGTAGCGTTTTTTGTGCCCTCTGTCTTGGTGCATTTGCCTCCTTAAAATTCTCACTCATGCCCCCATGATGCATCGGGGTGCGGGTCTGCGCACAGTTGCCCCACCACCCCCTCACCCCCACTGCTTCAGCTTTCTTTCCAGTCCGGTCTGGCATCTCAATCGCGTGTAGTAAACTACTTTGCGTAGCGTTTTATGTGCCATCCGTCCCGGTGCATTTGCATCTTGAAAATTCCCACCGGTGCCCCCTTGACACAACCGGGCACGGGTTTTCACGTCGCTGCCCCACCACCCCCCTCAACCCCACAGCTCCAATTTCCTCCACGGTTTGCTTTGGTATAAGAATCACGTGCCATGATTTTCTCCATGTAGCATTTTCTATGCCCTTTGTCCTGGTGTGTTTGGTTCCAGGAAATTCCCACCGGTACCCCCGTGACACATCGGGGCGCGGGTGTGCACGCTGCTGGCCCACCACTCCCCTCACCACCACCTCTCCAGCTTCCTCCCAAGGCAGCTCTGGTATGAGAATCGTGTTTTCTGTGCCCTCCATCCTGCTGCAGTTGCCTCCTAAAAATTCCTACTGGTGCGTCCCTGTCGCATCGGGGCGCGGGTCTCCGCGTTGCTGCCCCACCACCCCCCTCACCCCCACTACTCAATCTTCCTTCTTGGTTTGCTCTGGTATCAGAATCACATGCCGTGAATTTTTTCGTGTTGAATTTTTTGTGCCCTCTATCCCGGTGCATTTGCCTCATCAAAATTCTCATCACTGCTCCCGTGACGCTTTGGAGCGCAGGTCTATGCGTCGCTACCCCACCACCCCTCTCACCCCCACTGCTCTAGCTTCCTCCGTGGTCCGCTCTCGTATCAGAATTACGTGCCATGAATTTTGTCACGTAGCGTTTTCAGTGCCCTCTGTCCTGGTACATATTCCTTCCCAAAATTCCCACCAATTCCTTCTTGACACATTGAGGTGCGGGTCTGTGCGCCCCTGCCCCAACACAGCCCTCACCCACACTGCTCCAGCAACCTCCGTGGTCAGCTCTGGTATCCAAATTGCATGTCGTGAATTTCTTTGCATAGCATTTTTTGTGCCCTTTGTCCCATTGCATTTGCCTTCTTAAAATTCACACCAATACCCCCGTGACGCATCAAGGCGTGGGAATGTGCGCCGCTACCCCACCACCCCCCTCACCGCCACCGCTCCAGCTTCTTCAGCAGTCCGCTCTTGCACCAAAATCCCTTGCCATGAGTTTTGCCACGTTGATTTTTCAGTGCCCTCCTACCCGGTGCATTTACCTCCCAAAAACTCCCACCGGTGTCCCCGTGACGCATCTTGGCATGGGTCTACGCACCGTGGCCCCACTATCCCCCTCACCCCCAATGCTCTAGCCTCCTCCGTAGTCCGCTTTGGTATCAGAATCACGTGCCGTGAATTTTGTCTTATAGCGTTTTCCATGGCCTCTGTCTTGGTGCATTTGTCCCCTCAAAGTTCCCATCGGTGCCCTTGTGACGCCCTCTCTAGTATATCTTTAGTGCATCACTCAAAAAAATGGCTTTTGTTAGGCCATTATGGTAACTACATGGAGTGTCTTCATACATTGATGGTGTGCCTTACGCGGACACTATTAGATCATGCACCATGTTTATTCAACCTCAATTTGTTACTCCATGTCGTTTACTACGCGGTTAGTCTCAAATCTGCAGGCCGCTGTTCACGATGTGAACAGCAACCTTACCATATCGTACACAAAAGGATCAATAAATGTTCCTACACTGTGTTCACAACAACAGCCCTTTCAGTGTTGGTGTGTTTTTTCCAACACGGTAAAAAAAACATTTTTATGACGACGTTCCTCCACAAGGCAGGTGTCATTTTTTCACACAGTTCAGATGGTGTCACCCATCCAATTATTTTTGTACAAAATCAAGCTAGCAAACATGGAGGATTGCATCTTGCACGTGGCAGCATTGTTTGTCGTATTGAAATAGACATCATAGACCTGCACCCCGGCCGGCCTGCCATAGGGCCTTCCGCTGTGGCAGATGTTTTTCCATATGCACATGTATCAATGTCCCTCTACGGCCTGCGGATTGGAAGTCTTTTATGAGTCACGGCCATGCAGTTGAATGTAGAGCCCCTCTGTTTTGGTCAGGGATGCATCAGTATGAATAATGCTTGGAATGTGAGCACGCACCATAAAAGCCGACATCTGCACACAGACATGACGTGTATAAACATGTGGTAAACCTGCAGATTTTGTCTGCAACTGACAGTTTGCTTGCCAATGACCGTTTGTCTCAAAACAACCGCAAACTAGTCATCGCTACGGCCGCATAAAAACTGGGAAAACTTTCAACAAATGGTCCCCATTAGAAATTCTACCAACAACCAGAATGTGTTCATGTTTTCTGAACATTTACCAAATTGCAATAAGTAGTATCATACTGTTGCAATGAAACCCAGTGGTGTTAAGTGCAGAAAGAAAGCTAGTAAAGTACAGTGTCATGATGAATTAACCATTTTTCACATTGAACAAAAGTGGGGGTATGCTATTGTCGACGTGGTTCTATTCAGTGTGGTTAAACCAATAAAATGTAAGGTTTGATTTCATCAATCTAAAAAAACGGATGAGAGCAAGTGAATGGCCTCATTCATCTGTAAACCATGACTTATGATGTCTCTGAAAGGTCAAATTATGTAATCCATGTGCTTTTGTAAATAGTACCATTACAATACTTCAATCCATCAAGGTAAATGACAAGGCACATACCAAAGGGCACTTCATTTACATCGTGGTATTTTGAACAACAGAACAATTTCACTACATGATGCACAGAGATGTACCAACATTGGCATAGAATAGAAATCAACAGCACTCCAAAAAAACTTACAAGAGATTTCCACACTCACAAAAGGTAGAGAGTTCAATTTTGAAAAGGAGGAATCCTATACAGGCCAAACGTTTTTAGAATTGTGTCCATGTTTGATCAAGAGCATACGTTGGAAAATTCCATGTCCAATTTCATGAGAGTAATGAGGACCCCGTTTAGTGTGGAAATAGTGAACACAACGTGATATGAATACCAATTTTTTTGTACGCCTAAAAAGGCATGTCATTACGTTGTGAGTAACACGAAGTGGACATGATTTTTGTCATCAGGATTAGCATGTCTTTGTTGGCAATAGGCGTGTCATTTGTCATTTTAATAAATGAGAGAATGAGATTTATTAATTGATTTTCACTTACGAGATCCTCGTTGGATATGACACATAAGGGCATGCCATTGTATTTTTTACATAGTCAGTAAAAATTGAATGTGATTGGGACCAAAAGTATCTGTAGCATACACATGTTGATGCAATGAATGTAGTAAACCCCTTCCATTGCTAAGCAGTTAAGATTTTCATCACAATGGATCTCAAATGAATTTCATGTCACACCCCTCTCATAAGAGGAATGTGATTTATAACCCAAGCAAGCGGAGATAACTTTAGTAAATAATGCAAAAAAAGTCTTGCATTTATCATGTTTTGTACCATGTGTATATACAGTCACAGTTACGATTATTCCATAACTTCCAAAGTTTTAGTACTGACATGCTAGTTTGCATGTATTGCCACGTAAGTCATGTGCATATGCCATTTCCTCCAGAACATGGATTTGAGGCAACAAATGATCATAAAACTAGGTAAAGCAAGTTAATCTAATTAGTTCTCAATGACTAGTAATTCATTAATGCCAATTTTTAACCTTGTTGTAACTTCTATAATCTGTATTGTAAACAAAATTCATGTTATGAGTGTTGTAAACCTCTTCATTCTTAAAAAAAAACAAAAAGTGTCCTCACATTTGTTACCAAATGGATTTCATAGCACATTGCTCTCAAAATCATTATACATGAAAATCTCGTAACTGTGACACCGGGTGGAGATGAGTTTGGTACAAAACTCCAAAAATGCCTGAAAACTCATCACATTATCTACAAGTAGATTTTTGGTAGAGGTTAAGATTATTTTCCATCTTCCGTTGTTAATCATCTATGTATTCTGTTACGCATGTACCACCACATAAGTCATGTTGACATGCCAAAATGACGAAGGTCAGCCAAGAGTCTAGGATGTAATTGATAAAGAACATTAAGGTAAAACATTGATCCAATTCATTCGCCATGGCTAACGAGTCATTAATATTGAAGCTTGGTGTGTTCGAGACAAATACAATGTCCAATCTGCATCTGGTTGGCATAACTGGCATTGAAAACCTCTTCATTGCCATGGAAACAAAGAGTAACATTGTTTTTTTTACCAGATGGATGTAACAACATATTGCTCTCCTAAATGGAATGTGAGAAACAACTCCCACACTTGTGGCACCAGCTGGAGATGAGTTTGGTAAAGAATGGCAATGAGGCATGGCGTCTCATCACATTATCTAACATGTGGATGCTGAGTAAAGGAAGAGGTTAACTTTTGCTGTGATGCCAAGTGGAACTGGGTTTGGTTAAAAACAATATCCTCGATATGCATTTCATCCCATTGTGCTCCTCGCACATGTACAGTTAAAGATCACATTGCTTCCCTAGTTTTATTGACAATCATGCTCACATTTTGGTACATATGTAATGCCAAGTATTTCATGTGGATATGCCAATTCCCGCCCAATGGAGGTAAATGAGAATTCAGGTTATGAATGATCGTGAAATTTTAAATCAAATATTTAACCAATTGGTTGATGACTGTTAAATGTAATGAAAATGGCAAATCCCTTCATCACTACAAGAACAAAGACGTTCTCTGCATCTGCTAGATATTGGATTTCATGTTACATCACTCGCCAGAACGCAAGGCAAGAGACAACCAGTACAACCGTGACTTTGGGTGGAGATGGGTGTGTTACAGAATGCCAACCATGCCTGGTGTCTCAACTCATTCTCTACTAGGCGCATGTTTATGCAAATCTTACATTATTCCTCGAATTCCATCAACAATCATGGAATTCCTCGAATTCCATCAACAATCATGATTGCATTCTGGTACGCATGTAGTGGCATGTAAGTGATGTTGACATTTCAATTCCTTCCTAACTGTGGTGAGCCCAACATTTACGCAACTAAATACTACAATGCTTTGGAAATTACTTTTATTCGATATGTTGATACCGACTGGTGAGTGAAGATGTGTCCGCTAATGACCATCAAGGACAAGTAGTTGTATTCCAGGGCCGTGTGTCTACTCATGCTAACAACAAGGTCGATTGTCACTCAAGGATTGGAACATTTTCCAACTTCCATAAACACGTTCCCACATCTTGATACGCTTGTGATGCCACTAAAAAAACATTCACACGTGGATTCTTCTCTACTTGCGTCCAAACCAATTGTTTAACTGAAAACATGAGCCAAATCTTTGCATTAGAGTTGATCCATGTACATGACATTGGACATGCATGCCTTTGCAAAGCATATCAGCATGTATGATGATACGCCATATTAACATACAAGATCGTGGATAATTGATTATTTATTGTAAAGTAAGAACCATTCACATACGCGCAACCACTCCTAGGCATTGGAAAATCCCACTATATAATGTTTTAGTACATTTTGTAACATGCATTTTCAAGTAAACATAAAACTTCAACAATCCGATGATGGTTTGTGGAAGCATGTGTGTGGAATTTTGAACAAGACTTTTTCCTTGGTTATGCTGTCAATACGAGGTGAATTT
Organism: Penium margaritaceum; assembly: GCA_023375785.1. NCBI lineage: Eukaryota > Viridiplantae > Streptophyta > Zygnematophyceae > Desmidiales > Peniaceae > Penium > Penium margaritaceum. The sequence continues at coordinate 193,603 of SZWC01002619.1, forward strand.
GTGAATGTATACATAGACACAAAGAGTCCCTCATCTTGTATGCAATTTTCCATCATCAGAAGTGGTGACAAGTGACAGTGCTCTCACCATTGATGACCAATGGAATGACACAATATAAACAATGTAGAACGTAATACAGATGATGTGGCAGACATGACATGGCCCTTCATGATCTAAGTTACAGACCCTCCATCTTGCGCAAGTATTTTACAAAGCCTAGAAAACCTATAAAACCATCCCAATATGCTAATGGTGTAGGTTACAAGATGATCGTTTTTGCACATCCCTCGCTCAATCCACTGGCTGAGTTGAGTTAGTGTAACTTCAATACTTTACGCTAGAACTCATCCTCCTCTAGATAGCAAAGAATTCAAAACTTCTCATGTCTCTTGGACGATAACAATGTGCACATGGAGAACCCCTTGTACAATGAGATGCCTACCATGGAGATGAGCAACTGTACGAATGCATTGTCCAATGTATTTCTGAGTTAGCAATAACCACCTCATGCATAACGGTTGCAAGAACAGGTAGTACACAAATAGCAATAGTTCTTTGCGCAACAGAAGTTTGCACAAGATCAACATCCATTTGCACTTTAGCATTGGAAGTTTGTGCACTTGTTATAGTAGCAATATGAGTAGCCAATTAGCTTGTATAGCTAGTGCTACAGCAGCAGCCGCAACATCAGGCACGCGCTGAACAATAGCAAGAAGAGCTACATTAGTAGAAACAAGCAAAGTAGCCATAGTAAGAAAAGCAGTAGTCATAGCAACCAGTGTTGCAACAACAATAGCAACCAGAATATAAGGAGCAACAAAAAATACCACAATAGCACAACGTGTGTTGGAACATCAACAACAAGATGATCTCCTTGAAACGAAAAGAAACGAATTCTCCATTTTTTCAAATGAAGTGCAAGTTCAAGATGCAATTGGTGAGTAACTCCATTGCAGTAAGGACTTCCATTTCAGGGGAAATCAAAACAGCTGAACTGGTTGCACCATATTCATATCTGTAGATTGAAAAGAAGGTATGTTTGCTTAGCTACATGAGATGACCACAATCAAAATGGTCATATAGAAGTCCCTTGTTGGAGATAAACTCGGGATCCCTCTCAAAATTATAGATGAATGTTTTGCATTCGTTTGCATATAGAAAAACTTAGACAGTTTCCTTTGGGAAACTTCTTCAAAACAATCATGAAAACATCATTCTACAATTATTCATAGCAAGTTATGTGAAATCCATATGTGATGAGATCAAGACATAGTGAAAATTTCAAGATAAACAAGAATTGCCTTGTCACCAGAACTACACAAGATCAATTTATCTATAAGAACCTGTATATCTTCCTTTGTTACTATACTCCTCTTGTATTTCTGCATGCCAAAGCTAACAAATACTTTTCTTACTTTTGAAGTCATGTCCATGTGTTTTGGAAGATGTTTCTATGGAGCATTCACAGAAAAAACATACAACAAAATTGAATAACCTCCTCCAATGTCTTCATTACTTATCATTAAAGCAATTCAATCAAAAAGCAAGTCATCTGGATATTTTCCATACACTAAGTAGCATGTCCCCAATCCATCAACCTATATCAGCCAGATTTATGCTTACATGGCATTCACAAGCGTCATTATGCATGCGAGTAAAACGTCACACAACCATGTGTTACCATTTGTGAATATTCATTGCAAGCCAATGCCAAGACCCAAAGCACCACACCATACGTGAACGTTGTTAAGGCAGTGATGATGGATACAACAAGATTATGGCCGTCTTTGATAAATCAAGATCATTACGTACTTGAAAACTATGTACAAGTGACAAAATACATGCCTATTTCATTTCATGGCGTACATCATAAATTTTTGATTCATTTTTTACCTCAACAGCACAACAGACATTAGAGTGTTGGATTGGAAATTATCACAAAGAAGTAACAATAGGATGATAAATCATCACCAAAGACACATCTCCCGCCATTCCTCACAGCATGGATATGTTTCTGTCTTTGGTGTTCGATTTTTTGTGTTGAAGTGGGATTAAAATCAATTTCCAGTCCATTTGTACAGATTCCTCTCATAAACTTTTGGCTTGGATATTGAATGGATTAAACATCTGTGTGCTAGAATGAGAAAATCGTGGGCCACTCACAAGGGGTTGTAATTTTGACATACACATACATGATACGCTGGGAGGGTTTGTAGTGCTAGTAGATTTAGAGGTATCTTAAGCTCTTTCCCAGCCAACTGCATGGTGAAACGTGTATCACATACTTCTACAAATGCACAAGTGCAAGTCACACCTCCCTCCTACAGCAACCACATGTGTTCCAACGTGGCATATTGTCTTGGAGGACTTGGCATTGGCAAATATGGCAGCATGAAAAACTTGCATTCATTTTCAAAATGTTGCAGATTTGCATTTCAACCTTTTATCCCTGCAAAAAACTGGACGCATGTACATCATCAAAGATTCACAAAGCTTTCAAGTGGAGTTTCATCTTTTTCTTTGGTAGGTTGATTGCACTGTCACACATCTAATGGGTGTGTTATCATTTTCCTCAAAGGTGTAGAGTGGCAGACTCTTCAATAATCTCACTCTTGGTCTGCGTAACTTATGTAATGACGTGGAAAAACCTACACATCATTTCTTTCCATGAAGATGTTTATGAAATACCAGCCCTAAACTAAAGGAACGTACGAATAGAGGTACTAAGCTAGTCCCCCATGATAAAGGTATGTCAACAGGGACCCATCGTATGGCTGGGATAAGTTGATGTCATTGCAATCCCGGTCTACAGGTAAAGCATCCAGCATTTGTGTCATCATCCTCATCATTTGATTTAATAGTACTACGAATTTTTCCTTCCCTTGAACTTCATGCAGCTCAGACTAGGTGGCACGGGGCTAGACTACTCTTGGTTCCCCTTCAATGGGTTGCTTCCTTGTTTTGGGTTCTCCATTTAATGAAAATCCTTGAGATCACATTGCTAGCTGAAGAGCATTAGGATCAAGGAAAGGAAAGCCCCTAGAGATCAGTGCTACAGCTCTCAGATGTGGTCATGAAGGTGATGTCGATAGGTTGAGAGCGTGCAATTCATTTGTATTGTCAACATGTTTAGGTTATTGGCAGAGAACATTTGCATCACTCAAGGTGTTTTTTCCACATTTGCTTCATAGTGTGAAAAAGTATGCTTTCTTGGGTCTTGTGTCTAATTTCTTTTCTCCATCTTGAAAGAAAGCACTTTCAAGCTTGGCACCTCCAAAGTTTTTACCACACATCCACACCAAAACATACAAAGCTGTCTTAGCTAAGAATAGCATAACTAAAACAACATTGATGAAAAAGCATACAAGGTGCCTATTGCGTATGCAAAATGACCTTGGCCATGAGAGGCTCATTGGGCTGTTGACCACAATCCACTACAAGATTTACTTGTAAAGAGACAAAAACCAATGTCGCTCACAAGGCTATAAGTATTCTTTCACGGTTACAATGTCTATTTTTCCAAGATGGAGGAGACAAAGAAGTCTGGCCGGAGTAATAGATTTTCACCAATTGTTGTGGACTCACATTTTTTCTAGTTCTCGTACAGATGTGACATGGACATTTCATGGAATACTTGTTCTCTTGGATAAACGGCATGTTTGCATGCCATGTCACTGAGCCAGATGGTGGGTGAATGGGTCTTGGATGCGTTGACAATCAACATACTCATATTTGACGTTCAGGCTCAGCCAATATCGATTTCTGACGTTTTGGTGGTTAGCATATCTACAAAATTCACACGACATGTTTCAATAATACATGATTGCCTTTCATGAAAATAGGGAAATTCTACAGATTTGTTTTCTTCTTCATTTTCTTCCTCTTTGAATTCTGCACAAACGATATGCAAGCATCATCGTCATTGTAGATAAACTCTCGTGAATGAATCCCATGACCTGTTCTCAGGGCATTGTCCTATGTAATCCTTCTTTCATAGTTGTCTTTGATGTTAATGAACAGGTTTAGAAAGCATCCTCTCTTTCATCACTTTGATAGCTTTGTTCTTAGGAATTTTGTCCTCTTTGTTGCTTTCTTCCAGCCAACCACCAACCAGTTGTAATTTACTATGTGTAAAGCTACTGCATTCTGGATCCTCCATTGTCCTGCTAATGGTAAAACCGCATCTAAACCACATTTGTTCATACTTTCACATCACGTGAATGAAAAGATGAACCAGTTCTGTGATTGAGAAAAAGCATATTTAACCATCCGCAACCAGAGCCTTCCTGTAAGAGATAAATGATCTGCACTAAACATGTGACGGTCGAAGAGAAAACCAATCACTGATCGGGGAAGACTGGCCCCCTGGGCTGATTCATTCACAAGCACACCTGCCATGTACATATGAAAGGACTTGACAAAATGGGTGTATCTCAGAGACACTACAAAAGTTTTTCTTGAAATGTATGTGTGCAATGAACACATCCGTTGGAAGAAATTCCATGTAGACACATAAGAAAAACAGCACCGCATAAGGATGGATGGTTGAAAAGTGGCTAAACATGAAAAAAAAAGAGTTGTGTGATGGGGACCATCCCGTTGAAAAACATGCCATACACAACCAAAAGAGGATGGTTTACAGTTTTCAAAATGCCTTGTCCGCATAATGGAGGGCGCAAGCGCGGGTCGCCCTCCATTGTTGATTGGTAAATCAAAGATCATGCATAAAAATACTGGATAGTATGGGCCAAATCAAAGCATTGAAAGATTAGTAAGTGGAAACTCTAAGAAGGGGAGTATCCTGGGCTATCAATCCAGTGGCATATGGTGACATACCTCTAAAAGGGGCACAATATTTAGCATAGATGACCCATGCAGGATGTGCGGAGTTTTGAGGCAGACATGTTACAAATGCCCCTAGGGGTAAAACGCACAACAACGAGAGGATGCGTGTGATGCTCATTCTCGTATAGCCAGATCCCACCACAAGGGCTTGTCGGTACATAGTGGTGCATGAGTGAAAATGAATTGATTGTAGATTACATCGGACATACTGTTGAGAGACTTGCCAGAACTTCACTTTGAGGCTTCCATACGTGGTAGTTTTAGCTGCAAAATGAATTTTTAAAGTCAATGTACAAAGAAAATACAAGAGTTCTGCTTTCCAAGACCGTTTGGGTGAAGTATAGTTTATAGAAAACGGGTATAATACCTTCAACTTGTAATGAACCACTCAAATCTGAATACCTTTGTGTTACCATTGTATTTGATGTTCATATCATAGAAAGTCCATGAAAAAAGTGTACCTTGTTGACATTCTAAAGATTGGCAATAGTTCTGATTTGTTGCTATCAAGACATAGACATGAGAAATACTTGCAATATGAATACAACATACAGTCAGATTAGTAAAGAACGGTACAGTATCTTGATTGCTATAAGTATAATTCTTGGATTTTTAAATTGTGCTCCCCTAGCGCATTGCTATGCTCCAAAGGAAAACATGGAACTCCTTGCGTCATTTCTAAGAATGTGACAATATGATGGGTTTGGTAAATGCCACGCTTTCTTTATTTACACCATTGGAAACTTGGTGAACAATTTTCCCAAGCATACCCTGGCATTTCTTTCAATGACAATAAAAAATGGGAAAATTCAATTGTGGAACAAGGTGAATACTCGTGGAAGCTTCTACAAGAGTATTCATCCAATGTAGTACTTTTCGACAAAGGACATACATCAAAGAAGTTCTGGTAATGCGTTGGATTTCCGAGTACCTATGAACGTAATGGAGGTCCTAACCCTGTTTGAATTCAATGTTTAGTGTAGTAAATGCATGATTGAATCAATAAATGAATTTATAAATCGAAAAATTAATCCATGAAAGAATGAATTATTTCACTAATGAATGAATAGATGGATGAACGAATGATTGAGTTCATGAATGAATTAATGGATGAATGATTGAATCGAATGATGGTGAATGAATGCGTGAATGGTTTAATGAATGAATGGATCAATGCATTAATCAATGCAGAAGGTAATGCATGAATGAATACATTAATGAATGAATAGATAAACGGAAAAAATCATTGATGGATAAATGAATAATGTTTTTAGTTTATTGATGGATGAATTACTGAATGAAGGGATTAATGAAGGGATTAATGACCGAATGAATGAATAAAGTGATGGATGAATGAATGGATGCGTGAATGAAGGTATACATGAATGACAAAATACATGTATGAATAAAAATGCATGTATTATTTACTGCAAGAATGCGTTCATGACTCTATGAAAGGCTGAATGGATGCATAAATGTATTTTTATTAATGAATGAAGGAATCCTTGAACAGATTAATGCATAATTTAATGAATGAATTAATGAATAATGGAACAAACATGAATTAATCAATTAATTTAGGTTTTATGTAATTTTTTTATCAATTAATTAATGCACTTCCACGTAAATGAATGAATAAATTCATGAACGAATGAATTAACTAATCAATTATTAAATTCATGCATAAATTATTAGATGAATGAATATATGAGTAGATGAATGAATGCTTTATTTCATGATATCATAATTTAATTGTTGAATAGATCAATGAAGAATTAGAGTAATGACTGAATGAATAAACTATCGAAAAAATCAATGAATTGACCAATTGTTTCATTATTAGTTGTTATCATGAGTAAGTGAACATAAGACTTAATTTAATCGTGAATTTGCACGTGGATGAATGAATAAATTGATACATTCATGAATGAATTAATTAAAATGTGAGTTAATGGATTGATGAATGGATGAATGAAGGTTTAATGAATGAAATCAATCAAATATACGAATTACTGAATAAATGAAGGAATAAATGAATTATTAAATGAATGAATGAACATATATCTTAATTCATTGATTAAAGGACTGGATGGATGAAATAAAAACACCTGAATGACTTACTCAAGGAATAAATGAATGCATTCATGAATTCATGAATAGATGAATGGATAGAGGAATGCATGAAAAGGATGGATCAATACATTAACCCCTGAATTCCTGAACAAATCAATGAAGAAATGAGTGCATGAGTGAAACAATGAATGAATTATCGAATGAATGAATGAAATGTTTAATGAATTTATGTATTTTTGATTGAATGAATTAATGAATCAACTAATAAATTGATGAATTGATGAATAAATGAATGAATTAACTTCCAGATGAATGAGTTCACTGATTGGATGCCATTAATAAATGGATGATACGAAATGAATGAATGAAAAGAAAATAATTGAATCAATCAATGAACTATATAGAAATGGATGTGAAAATGGACATGAATGTCGACATGGATCTGGTATGGTATGGACATAGACATTGAAATGGACATGGATATGGATGTGAATGTAGATGTAGACATGGAGGTCGATAAGGATTTTTGAACACCATGGATCTGGTGATGGAAGTCAGCATGGGTGTGGAAATGCAAGTGGACGTGGATGTGGATGCAAGTATAGCTATTGTCATGGAAGTGGTAGTGATTAAACATCATATCATAGACGTGGCCTTTGAGATGAAAAAATACATCCACATAGACATATAAAATGTTGGACTCAATTCAGAACACTGAAATTTCAATTGTTTCAACATGCCTTCTCTGTTGAAACCCGTGGTCCTTCAGAGTTCTCAATTCAATCCAACAGTTCATATAAACATGTGGATGTCTTTCTCCATTTTGACGGCAAACTTCATGATATGATGCATATCCACGACCACATCCATGGCCACAACTCTGTTTATATCCAAATCCCCTTCCACATGCACTACCATATTGAGATCGACTTCCATCTCCACGTCCATGGTTGTCCCATATCTACGTACGTGTGCACAGAAAATTTGACATCCATGTCCATGTCCATGTATTAATCTCTTTCCATACCATACCATATCGGTGTCAAGAGTCATTTCAATTTCCATTTCCAAGCCCATGTCCATGCCCATGTTCATGTCCATTTCCACATTCATATATATATGTATAGCCATATGTATGTCCTCAAGTACGTGTGAAATGGCACATGAGTGACATCTCAAATGGCACTCCTGATGGCAATAATGTTTCCGTACAAGCTTAACCATCCTTTCATATTCTGACCTATTTCCATATATATGTATATATATAGATATCATGTGTATTAGATTGGATTTATATCCAAAATTAAATTTGCATCTTTGAGTGTTAAACCTTAACATAAGAATAATTAATACGTTGGTGTATCATACACTCACACCTCTACAGTGAGGAGTTCCAGGATCGCAAAAAACATTATTCTTGACACATGAAGTAGGTTTGTACATAGGATAGATGTGTTGTTAATGATGTTTCATATCTACATAGATACCTAAAATCATGTCATTTCATTGATGATACACATGGATTCATCATATTTTCAAGAGAATGAATTGTTTATATCAAGAAGTAGGAAACTAGGAACAAATGGGCGTACATATGCATATGCTGGGGCAATGCATTCAGGCGCGCCATCCAATTTTGATTTGCACGCACATACACTGACCTAACAGCTTGAAGCTGCGGACCAGTTCCAGCTCCATGTTGGGACAAATCCTATCCGGGGAAATCCCATGACATGGCGTGCCCTAATGGGACACTGTGCATCACTAACTATTTTAACATGACAGCGTAAGTATGGATGCCTAGTTACCACATGCATCACAGATTACCACCACCCATCAAGAAACGGCTATAAACGTACACAACTACCAAGTTCAACATGACAATGTAAGTTATACTTCTCAGTGCGGGTGGAGACACAACCCAAAGAATGGGGCCTAAGTTGATGGGCCACTAGCAATGGTTGGGGCAGTTGAATTTTTTTTGGTCGGTGTGGATCATGACAAGAGGACACACGTGACCAGGTGCAACATGTATCCAACGCCTGTTGCGGATAAGGACGGTACGGGCTTGTGTAAAGAAGTGATGTTAGCACTAGAGGGCATAGCACCGCAAAGTACACAGCATGAATAGCGCAACATCGCCAACGCATGGAGCGGAGAAGCATGAGAATTGCTGCCAGAATCTTGACAGATCCCTTCAAGCTGTAGAAAAGGATGTATAGAGGAGAAGGTAAACCAAGCCAGGTGCCATGTGCTTGTGCACATGGCACATGGTACACGAGGCACAGCCGAGAGTAGTGGTCGAGTGCTAGGAAATGGCGTGCTGCGAAGAAGAGAACGAGAAGGAGTATGAGGAGGAAAAATGCAAGGAAGAGGAAGGGGAAGTGAAGAAGGTGGAGGGAGAGGAGGAGAGGTTAAATGAGAACGAGGAGGAGGAGTAGGAGGAGGTTAAGGAGAGGGAGGGGGGAGAGGAGACGAAGGAGGAGGAGGACGGGGAGGAGGAGGAGGAGTAGGAGGGGCAAGAGTTGGAGGAGACTGCTTCGGATGAGGGGAAGGAGGGGGAGAAGGAGGAGGAGGGGTGGGAGAAGGAAGAGTAGGAGTGGGAAGATTTGGAGGATGCTTTGGAGGAGGGGGAGGAGTGGGAGGAATAGGAGGAGGAGAGGAAGGAGGTGGTGATGGAGGAGGAGGAGGAGTAGGAGGAGGCAGAGGGGTAAGATGAGGAGGACAAGGCTGTTGGGAAGGGTGGAATGAAGGATGTGAGGAGAGATAAATAGGAAACGAATGAGCAAGGAATGGATGGGCTACGTGGAGGAAAGGATGTGACTTGGAAATGACTACAAATACATCAGAAGGAAATGTGATGCTAGTGGAGTGTGCATCCAACAATACAAAACAAAAATCATGAAGATGGATGGCAGGTTCACAAAGGATGTGAGAGGGGTTGGGAGGAGAGGAAAGGGGAGCGGATGCATGTGCTGGTGGTGGACGAGGACAAGGAGAGAAAGGTGCGAAGGGAAGGGGATGGAGAAAAGGATGGAGGACAGGGCAGGTAGAGGAAGGGAAGGATGCAATGGATCGGAAAAGACGGCGGCCCATGAGGCCAAATGGTGCAAAGGAGAAAGAGGATGGGAGGTAAGGGGAGCGAGTTTGAAGGGTGGGGGGCAAGGAGAGGTGATAGCGATGGCGACGGTGAAAAATACGGAGATGGCGCCTGACTACGATGACAACTATGAAGGTAATTGCACAATGCTTTGGTGATGATGGTGCAACAACGACGACAGCAATGGCGGTAATGACATCAACAATGACTGCAAATGCCACAATGAATACGACTTTGAATGCAACTGCAAATGCGGCCGCACTGACAATCGCAACGGTGGCAACGACACGGGTAACGGCGTTTACAAAGGCGATTGCATTATGCATACAATGGTGACGGAGACGGGGACAGAGATGGTGATGACAAATGTGACGGCAATGGTGACTGCAGCGACAAAGGCCACATAGATGGGTGCAACAGTGACAATGATGAAGATGATGACAGCGACCCTGACGCAGATGATGCTGACGAGAACGATGAAGATGACGAAGACGATGACACAAATGACGGAAGTGACTTCAACTATGAGTATGATGGTGAGGGCGAATGCAACTGTGGCTACGATGGCGACGTTGATGGCAGCAAAGACCACAACGATGATGACAAGGGAAGAAGGGAGAAAGTAGGGAGAGAGGGAGGGCGGGAAGGAGAGAGGGTATGGGAGGGGAGGGGAGTGGGTCTGAGGTGGGGAAGGAGGGGTTCAGGGGGAGAGAGACAGGGGATGACAAGGAGAGAGAGAGA
>SZWC01002620.1:0-22120 GCA_023375785.1 Penium margaritaceum
ATATATATATATATATATATATATATATATATATATATATATATATATGCTCAACTTGTTCGACGCTCGTTGCTCTATGTATATATATATATGTATATATATATATATACTGCTTAATACAAAATAATAATTTTTCCAAGTTTCTTGAATCGTCTAATATTGTGCACCTCATCCTTGTCAACTACCAACGGTTTTGTTCAGCATAACACTTGGTATCAAAGTGCACCTGCACTAGAGGGGCATCCGATGCATTAACTACTAGGTGACAACCTGGCACGAATCTTTAGCTCATCTGTACCGTTCAGAGAGTTCAGAGACATCACTAGGACAATGGCAAACGGAGGGAGCGCACCGTGCAACAAGTAGTAGTAACGGGCAAAGATGACGGCGATGGAGGATGAACAGCGCGTGAACAACAAAGAACCAGGCAGCAGCATCAGCTTTCACGGCAAATGGAATAGCACCGACCAATCTGACAGCTAATCCGGTGACGGACCCCTCGGGCTTGACGAATCCTTCACCCCTGCGGTTTCCCGCCGAGACGAGACCTGGCAAGATGAGAGGCATCGATGAACAAGCTCACATTAATGAGGACCTGTACCAGAAGCTATCGGGAATCGAGAGCCTCAACACCCATCTCCTCTAACAAATCAACGCGGTGATGGAGCAGCTTCATAATTCTCGTGCACGAGAAGCAGTTCTCACCGATACAAATATTTAATTCTTGAGTGAATCATAGATTTTACCAGCACTCCCTGAGTCATTCAATCTTGCAAAAAAAAAGGACCGATGGTCAGGATGTGGATGATGAGTTTGGAGGTGTATTTTACCAATATTGGGTTCGAGAATGAAACAAAAAATGACCTCATAGCCTCGCTTCTGGGTGACACGACTTTAAGTTGGTGGTACAATCTAATGACCATCCAACGGTAGTAGGAGACCTGCGAAGCTGGATCAACGGCTCACGCGATCGCTCTCACAGTAATAGTAGCAGCAGCTGTACTCATCCACAACAGCAGAAGCTGGTGCATTCTGTTGTAGCAGGAGGAGCTTCAGCACTCAACTAGAGCACCTTCAGTTTCTGCATACGGCCGCAACAATAGCAGCAGCAGCAGTCACTATGCGTGGATGCAACGTCGGCTCACAGTGGTATCAGCGACCATCTTAGCAGAAACGACTGCAGATTTGCTGAAGCCACAGAAACAAAGACTGTAGCAGCAACAATAGCACTTGCAACAGCCTTTGTAGCAGCTGCAACTACTGCATTCGGAAGCACCAAAAGCAGCAATAGCAGCTGCTACTATTACACTCAAACATCACATCGCCTAGAACCAGAAGGAGAATCCACCTCCGCCAACGCCATAGCAGCAAAGGCTGCAATAGAAGTAGCAGAAGCAGCAGCAGTAGTAGCAACAGCAGTAGCATCAGAATCAGCAACAGTACCTTGCAAGCATTGACAATAGAATCAGCGAAGAAAAGTAGCAGAGGCAATAATTCACCGTCAGCCAACAGTTACAACAGCTGCAAAAAAGCAGGAGTGACAATAATTTACGATAAATAGTAGCAGCGGTAGCCGCTTCCGCAGCCGTCAGGAAGATAGAGTCCAGCTTCTTGATGGTTGAGGCTCACTCTTTTTGCCAGTCCCACCTTTTACCGTGGCCGATTGACAGCATGCTGCGTGTCCCCGTCTTTTGGAATTCTGCGCAGGTCATGCACCGCCCTCCTCTGTATTTTCAAGTAGCATCGCTGCCTGTCATGTGTCGTCATCCACTAATGTGGCACGTGGTTTCCGGATCGTCGATTCAGGTGCCACTCATCACATGAGTTTTCACCTTTGTCGTTCGTATCATTGGGGCATGTCGATAATGTCCGTATTGTGCGTACCGGATCAGACCAGATGCTTCATGTCCAAGGTGTCAGTGTCGTGCGGCCTGTTGGCCCTTCTGGTGACGTATTTCTACCAGATGTTCTGTTTGTGATTGCACTTGATATTAGTCTTTTGTCATTTTCTACCATCGACGATCAGGGCATGGACTTCATTTCCTCCCATGGTATCCAAACTGTTCCTCTTCAGTGGTCTGGGCTTGTCTTGCTTCATGTTCTTTGTTTTGAAAAGTTGTACTGTGTCCCATCCTGTGCGCGGACTCAGCGGACTGCTGCTGCTACTCATGTGCATGTCGCGTCCTCACTCCCTCCTCAGCACGCACATTTGCTACATCGCCGTCTCTATGATGTGAACACTGCTATCATTCCTAGCTTGCTGCGTCAGTCTACATTCAGTTTGGATTTTCCCTGCTCACTACACTCCTGATTGCCTAGACTGTGGCTAAGGCAACATGCAACATTCCTCTTTCCCTGTGTCCGTGTCCCCCACCCACGAGCCTCTCGAGCTTTTTCATGCTGATGTCATGTGTCCGTTTCCGGTCAATTTCCTTGGTGGCAGTCGTTATGTCCTCTGTTTGACTGACATCTATTCTTGCTTCCTTTGGATATTTCCACTATGTCTAAAGAGTAATGCGGGTTTCAAAATGGAATTCTAACTCGTCGAGGCAGAGAGTATCAGCACAAGATACAGATCTTTTTCTATGATCATAGTTGCGAATTCATTGGTCACAAAATTTGTCTTGTTACTTCGGTTAAGGTCCCGTTTGCGTCTTTTGTGCCTTACACGCCTCAGCACAGCGGCGTATCTGAACACTAGAATTGCACTCTGGCTGATAGGGTTTGCACAATATTGGTCAAGTATTGCCTATTTGAAGCGTCTTCTTACGAGGCCATGAAGTACATATTTTGGGTGTGGAAACGGGTTCCTCACAGGCAACTTCCACACCACATCACCCCTTATGAACGCTGGTACAATCGGCATGCTAACGTATGCCTCATGCGAGTCTAAGAAAGCTTTGCAGCTCTTTTGCATACTGAGAAACAATACAATCGGAAGCTTTCGCCTCGCGGTCCCAGGTATCCAACCCTTGGCGTATTGCAAAATTCCAAGGCTTGGCGCCTTTGGGACCCTTACTCTCGGCATGCCATTGAGTTACGTGAGATTCTCCTCTTTTAGAGCAAGTTCAGTTGTGAAATTGTCTATAACGTCCATTCAGTCACCTGGCTCATCGCGATAACGGTGTTTCCTTGCCATGTGGCCCTCTATGCCTTAGCTCTCTCGACCATGTCTCCTACGTCATCTGCACCCGTACCTGCATCAATTTCTTTCCTCGTACTCACACCATCCTCAGTAGCCACACCGTCATCTGCTCCCACCCCTTCGGCTTCCGCGCCTACATCGACACCTTTGTCAGCACCTACATCAGCACTTGTGCCAGCGCCTGCATCACTTTTTGCATCATTGTGTGCATCACCACATGTACCATCGCCTGGTGCCATTTTTGCACCTTTGTTTGAATCAATTCTTCCATCATCACTAGTGCCGCATCTGCAGCACCGCCTATCTCACCGCCTACATCATCACCTCCCGCCTTAGATCATCACCAACTACGTATGCACTACCATCTGACCGCATGCTAGTCCTTCTGATTGCGGACCATATATGTGCCCCGTCCTCATCTGTCCCCGCGAAATTCAGTTGTGCACTTGGCGGTCGCCTTCGTCCACTATATTCCTCCTCTCACTCTGATCCCTCCAACAATTATTCCGTGTCTGTTCATTCTACTTCCATGGCTGCGGCCCCCACCGCTGACCAGCCTGCTCTTGCCACAGGACAGGACGCACTTGGCTGTCTGCCAATGTTGTCCAGCCCAACTCAGCAGTCAGCTACTCTCTGAGTGTGGATGATTTCTCCCATGTTATTTCGACGGTTAAATCTAGTTCTGTCGCATTCCACGCCTTGGTCGCCATTTCACTCACTACTTGTGACACCGCAATTCTCCTACCTAATTTCTTCTACTACACATCTGGCATGCTCGCTCTGCCCCGGATGCGACCCTTTGAGAGCAGGCCATGTGTGAGGAACTAGATGCCATCACAGAGCAGGACGCTAATGAGAAGGTGGACCTTCCACATGGTCGTAAAGCCATTGCTTCACATTGGGCATACAAGCGCAAGCGCAAGCCAGACGGCATTGTGCTTCACAATAAGGCTCATCTCAAGGCTAAGGGAATGTCCAAAGTGCCTGGCGTGGACTTTGATACCATCTTCATCCCTGTAGGAAAGCACACAATTGCCAAGGCACGGCTGAGCCAATGGCTAAGAACAACTGGGAGATGCATCAAATGGACATGGTAAACTCGAAGGGTAGATCTACCTTACTCAACCACTTGGCTTTGGCGATGACACTAGCCGCGTCTGGCACCTTTGCAAGACTTTTTACTACTTAAAGTAATCTTTGCGCTACTCGAGCTTCCATATTCCCACCACCCTTGAGCGAGGTAGCTATCGCAGTCCAGTGTTTTGTGAACAACCCGTCAGCACCCTTCATCGCCAACTTGGTCTACGTGGACGACCACTTGGTCGCCTCTCCAGATCCTCAGGTTATCAAATCTGTGAAGGCTCTCCTCCAGTCAGCGTACAAGATGAAGGATCCTGGTCAATGTCATGTATTTCTCGGCAAAGAGATTGAGCAAGACCGCCAGCAACGAGTGCTTCACACGCACCAGGCATGGTACGTTTGCGCCCTGGGGGAGCGTTTCACAGACCTATTGGCTCTTGTTCCCCATGCCTCCATGCACATGACTCTAGCGAGGCAGATGCTCCTGAGGACAGCTGACGTCTGGGAGAGCACGTTGACATCACAGTGCGCCTCGAGGTGATCGAGTCTTCAATGTTCTCCACCACAACTGATTTAGCTATATTTGCGGTCAACATCTTGTCCCAATTCTCCCAGTGTCCACGTCGCCTCCATCTTGAGGCGTTGTTGCGCGTTGTCTGCTACATCGTGTCCACTCTCTGTCTGGGTTTGTACTTTTGTGTGCCTCTCTTGTGGTTGACGGGTACATGGACACGATTGGGTCAGCCGAACGAGATGCATCTCCCATGTCGGAGGCACTGGTGTCTCTTTGACGACCATGAATGTTATGTTGCATGCAGCTGAACAAAGGTAGAGTATGTGAGCTTAGATGCCGGAATCTGTGAAAGAATCTGGTTTTGTTGTCTCATGCAACAGCTTTGTCAACCCATCCATTACATTACGCTTTACGTTACGCTTTGTTACAGTAAGAGCACGCACCATATCATTGAGCACGATGGCATGCATCACACGCGCACCAAGCCCATCAAAATCTAGCATCATTGTGTGCCTTAATGCATCGTGTGTGGTAACGTGCGCTTGCTTGGGGTTTTCACACCGAAGAAGCGAGCTGACTTTTGTTGGTTTTTTCGCACCTCTCATTGTGCTCTGTTGTGTCCTCCCGGCTTGTGTGCATCGGCGTGCAGATGACTAACGATGAGACTCGACGCTGCTGGAGTGTCGTCCGGTGGAGCCGACGCACGCTGAGACCTACACGCAGTTTGCTAGAGCTTCCTCCCTGCGACAACGTGCTCAGCTCCATCGGCAGGCCTCCTCGGCGGTCGAGCCGCCGGCGGCTACTGCCACCGCAGATGCTGTGTGCATGCGACAGGCGCTGGATCTGACTTTACCATTGCGTCTGTAGCATCATGCTCTGCCTAGGGTCCACGTCTCATGTTGCGTGGCACCGTTTGGCATCATGAACCATCGTAGGCACTGCCTGGGTTTGGGCAGTCATAACTCTTTTCTGCTGATTTTCTAGCTGTTTCTGACCACACGAGTGCGTTTGCAGCGTCGGTGTTATGGTATGGTCCAGTTTTCAGGCAAAACGGACGATGTCCGGGTTTTGGGCTGTCGGCCGTCTAGCAGGGCTCACCAAGAAAACCCTGCCTGCCAAAAAATGGGTTTAGGTCTATTTTCTGATCGGCTGGTTAGCTGAATAACAAGCTCTACAGAGTTGGGGGGGGGGGGGAGATAGAACTTGGAGGGGTCTCCTATTGTTGCTCATCTTTCATTCTTAATCAGTCACTTTCAGTTTTCAGCTGCTTTCTGGTGCTAACACTGGCGCGCGCGTTTCTGAGTATCAAACCCAGAGCATCCAGACTTGGACTCTAGAGCGGCAGACTGAGGGGGCGGCAGACTTAAGCAACGAGCGTGGAAGCCCGCATGCTTCATCAACAACGCTGCTGGCCCAACCTTCTGCCTAGCTTTTCCACTTTGGTATCAGAGCCAGAGCATTGCAGCAGTAGGAGACGACTGGCGTACAGTTGCCAACCTACGCGTGCGGACCCCCATACACGCCAGTGCAAGGGAAATGTTGCCGGATTTTTTCCGACAGCATTGACTTGCTCCGTGGCGGCGTCAGAGTTTTTCCCACGGCCATTGGACCAGGGGAAATGCTGCCGGATTTTTTTCCAGTAGCACTGACCCCCACGCGTGACGCGAGGAGGTGAGCGGCAGGCCGCGTGAGGCGCCTGCTGGGGACGATGCACGTGGCGACGTCATCCAGGTGCAGTGACTGGCAGCAGCAGCAGCAGCAGCTTGCAATAGCAGCGAGCAGTGGCAACAGCAGCCAACAGTACCCGTGCGCGGCAGCAGCAGCCGGCAGCAGCAGCAGCTCGCAGCAGCTCCTAGCAGCAGCAGCAGCCCGCAGCAGCAAGCACCAGTAGCAAGCAGTAGTAGCAGCTTGCAGCTACAGTAGTAGCAACGAGCAGCAGTAGTGGCCAGCGGCAGCAGCAGCAGCAATAGCAAGCAGCAGCAGGCATCGGCCAGTAGCAACTAGCAGCAGCGGCTGCAGTGGCGGCCAGCAACAGTAGCAGCCGCAGCTGCCTACAGCCTAATGCTCGTAGCGAGCAGCGAGCTGCTGGCAGCGAGCTCGCTGCTCATAGCAACCAGCGAGCTGCTAGCAGCGAGCTGCTAGCAGCGAGCTGCTAGCAGCGAGCAACGAGATCGTTGCTTGCAACTCGCTGCTCACACCGAGCAGCGAGCCGGTTGTGGCGAGCGAAGAAGAAAAAGAAAAAAAACACAAGGAAAAAATCCCCCATCCCGCTAGGTGCGTTGTATCGGTTGCCGCCACTGCCATAGCCGTTGCAACAGCTAGCAGCACATAGTAGCTTAGTAGCAGCATCAGCAGCAACAGCGGCAGCTATAGCAGCAGCAATAGCAACAGCAACTGCTGCTACAACAGCAGCCGCAGCAACAGCGGTAGCAGCAGCAACAGCCACAGCATCACCAACTGTAGCAGCTGCAGCAGCCGCTGCTACACCAACGACCGTAGCAGCAGCAGCAGCCGCAGCAGCTGTTGCAACAACAGATGAGCAGCAGCGGCAGTAGCAGCAACGACAGTAGCAACAACTACAGCAACAGCAGCAGCTGCCCTACAGCTGCCACAGCAACGGCTTCAGCAACAGCCGTTTCTAATGTGAGCAGCCCTCAGATGACGTCACTGCTGATGTCACTACTGATGTCATCAATAAAAAAAGGAAGAAAGAGGGATGGGAAACACTTCTACAGCAACAACCGTGCAGATACAAAGTAGCAGTTGCTGACGTCAGTTGTTCCAGGCTGAAATCACTACTAACACCTGTAGCACAAAAAAACAATTGTAACTTTTCACACAGCGGGGGCAGCACAGCCCACCATGGCTAACAACCCTAGTGGGGACGGGTCCTCCTTTGTTGGGGGGACCCCCAGCCCCCCTTTCTTGTAACAGCTGTAGCAGTTGTAGCAGTAGTAGCAGCAGCAGCAGCACCAGTAGCAGTAGCAGCAGCAATAGCAGCAATAGTAGTAGCAGCAACAACAGTCTACAGGCTCCGTCGCCGGCGCCTCTGACTCCCTGGCTGCCATTCAGTAACAGCTTGCCGCACTGACGCAGTAACTTACAGCACTGTAGCCATTGGCATCGCAGACTCACACCAGTGCCCTGTCCCCTTTCCTTCCCCCTGGGCACGCCAGTCCCGTAGTGTCGGCTGCCACGTATTACTTGGCGCAGCAACAGACTTAGCGCCAGCTGCAGACAGTGACTTCAGTCCTTGGCCCCACTTTGGGTGCCGGCCGCAGGCCAAAGGACTTTGAGAACCCGTCCCCGCCGCTTCAGGCTGGCGAATAGTTTCGGAGCTGGGAACTCAGTTTCCGCATTTGGGCACATGATGAGGGCTTGTGGGCGTACTACATCCTTCCGTACGACTCCACCCAGGCCGACCAGCTGTATGACGTTGGTCGCGGCGTGCGTACCCTTGTTCCAGTCGCTCCTTCGGCTTCACGCTTGGCCCTATAGCCCTTCCTAGGCGACTTCACCTTCGGTGGGACACCAGACCCTGCGGCCGCATGGCACATCCTCACGCGTCCCCATCGCGTATCCAGGGAGGCTGAGACCAGCCGCCTACTGCGGGAGTTCAACTCTCTGCACATGGGGGAAACCGAGATGGTCACCTCCTACTGGCATCAGGCTGAGGACATCCTCCGTCGCCTTGGAACCTCTGCTCCACCCCCTATGGTTGCGCTTCTTACCATCAAGCGTGGTGCCACCGACGCGTACGTCGACGTCTTCATTCACTACTCCCACGATGTCCTTTCCACCATGGCGGCCCTTGGCACCCTCATGCCCTGGGCATACAAGCTCTTCCTCAGGATTGACGAAGCTTGTCTGGAGCCTCACATCCAGCACACAGAGGCCCTCGCCTCTCCTATATTTGCCTTCGTGGCTGTCACTTACCCCGTAGTAGTTGCATCCACTGCTCCTCGTCGTCGGCGAAGAAGAAGCGCAAGGGCAAGATGGGCAAGGACCCTCAATAGTAGCAGCAGCAACAGTCGACTGGGTCTAGTGGCGGTGGCTCGGTTTGCCAGAACTGTGGCCAGCCACGGCACGGGTGGTACACTTGCCCATTACCGACGGACGAGGCGTGCGTCATCGCCACCATGCGTCGCCAGCGTGAGCGCCTTCCCGCCTCTACCGTCGTAGCAGTCGCCGACCCTGATGCCTCGACACTGTCTGGCAGTTCCACTCCGATAGCCGCAACGGTCCTGCTGACGCCAGCTCCGCAACAGCAGCATCCGCAGCCATTGGCTCCTCCGTTCCCATTACCGGTCCAGTCCTTCCCCTATTCGGGCTCCGGCGCTGTCACTCCACAATCCGTCTACACTCCCGGACCGTCCACACGTGATCAGCTTGAGCAGTTCATCGCGCTCCAGCTCAGCCTGCCTCGTCCTCCCTCCAAGGGAAGTGCAAGTTGTGTCAACTCCTGCTCGTCTACTCTCCCCTTCATGATTAAGACTGAGCTGTAGTCGTGTCCTACCACCTCGTCTGTCTTGTCGTCTCCAGTGCCCCCCCTTAACACCTCCCATGATAGCGTCGCATGCCTTGATGATTGGCAGTCTCGGTTTACACCGCCCTCCACCGCGTCCGCATCTCTTGCTTGCTGCCACGTGATTGTTAGCAATCTGGCGATTCCGGTCCAGGACCCTGCCGAGACCTGGATCATCGACTCCGGGGCCACGCATCACATGACGGCCTCTCGCGAGGCCTTTAGTATGCTTGGTTGTGTTGGCGATGTGTCCAGCATCCGGACGGGCTTCGGACAGGTGTTACCCATCCGCGGCGTCAGCGTCGTTCGTTTTCGTGGTCTTGCCGGTGATATCTTCGTGACTGATGTCCTCTTCGTCCCCAGTCTTGAGCTCAGCTTTCTATACGTTAGTGCCCTTGACTGCATGAGCATGGACGTTCTGCACTCGCGTGGTGTTGGCACTGTGTCGTTGCGTCCGACCGGTCTTGTCATTCTGCACACCACCGCCAGTAGCAACCTGTGGCACGTGCCTCGTCTTTCACTCCACGTGTCTCTTCCACTCCTACGATTGTGAGTGGGGACCCCGGCACCAAGACCCTCGACCTGACCACTTCAGGCATCATAGCAGACCTCCACCTAGGCTCCGCACTGGGCTATGCCATGCTCCATTACTAGCATCGACATGCTGTCATGGCTGCACTCGCGTGCATCCCACCTGAAGCCCGAGATATACACGCTCTTGCAGTCCGCTCCACAGCACGCCCTGAAGGCCCAGCCACCCTGCGCGAGGCTTGAGCCTCTCCTGAGGCTACACACTAGGATGCTGCCTGCGCCGATGAGCTCTCTGCTATCCAATAGCACCACGTGTATGACCTCGTCGATCTCCCTCCAGGTCGGAAGGCCATTGGTGCCAAGTGAGTCATCCAGTGCAAATGGAAGCCGGATGGATCCTTGCACAAGTACAAGGTCCGCCTCACATCCAAGGGGTTTGCTCAGGTCATTGGGGTTGATCACGACGAGATCGTTTCCCCAGGTGATTGCTTCTCCACCAGCCGGGTGCTCTCCAGCTTGGTTGCCCAGCACGGGTGGGAGCTGCATCATTTGGACGTGAGCAACGCTTTCCTCCATGGCTCACTGGAGGGTAAGAAGTTCTATATGGTGCAGCCCCCAAGCTTCGATGACGACACTGGGAGAGTCTGGCGACTACGAAAGGCCCTCTGTGGTCTGAAGCAGTCGGTGCTAGAACTAGGAGATCAGTAGCACACTCCTCCGCGGTAGCCTCCTACATAGCATCGCTAACTCCGCAATGTTCGTCAGCCCACAAGGCCGTTCGCCTCGTTGCTAGTCTACGTCTAAGACCTCCTCATTGTGACGCCAGACATGGCTGGCATCCAGCATGTCAAGGACCTGCTGCACACCGCCTACCAGATGAAGGATCCCGGGTCTGCTCGAGTCTTCCTGGGCATGGAGATCGAGCATGATCACTCCCAGGGCATCCTGCACGTCCATCACGCCGCCTATGTATAGACTCTGTCCACTCGCTTCACCGAGGACCTGCCCCTCGTGCTGAGCGTGTCTTCACCCATGTCACCTGATGGCCAGGTGAAGCTGAAGAGTGCTGACCCAACCATTGTGGGAGAGGCACTTGACGTGACCACATATCTACAAGTCATAGGGTCACTGATGTTTCTGGCGACGACACCGCATCAAGACATCGCTTTCGCCGTCAACCTCTTGGCTCAGTTCTCTCAAGAGCCACATCACCTCCACTTCGAAGCCCCGATCCGAGTCCTGCGCTATGTTGTCTCGACTCCTCGACAAGGTCTCATGTTCCGCCGCCAGCCGTCTGTTGTCTCGGTGGGTTACAGCGACAGTGACTAGGCCAACAGCCCAGACGGTAAGAGTCAAACAGGTTGGATCTTCATTATTAGCGACACAGCTGTGTCCTGGCATAGTGCCAAGCACGGGTGCATTGCATGCAGCCCTGCTGAGGCTGAGTACGTAGCCCTTTGTTCGGGTGCTTTTGAAAGCGTGTGGCTGCGTTTTTTGTTGTTCTAGTTGCGTCAGTCTATCGTATCCATCACGTTGCATTGTGACAATGAGAGTGCCATGGCCATCACAGACAATGACGGCGTGCATCACACACGCACAAAGCACATCAATGTTGAGTATCACTATGTGCGTTCGTTGTTGCATGACGGCAGCGTCAGCATTGTGTGGGTTGAGACAGCACTGTAGCAGGCTAACTTCTAGACCAAGGCGCTGAAGCGTGACTCATTCAAGAAGGCTGTGAGTTCAGTCGACATGCGTCCGTGAGTTGAACTATTTGTTCTGGCCAACATCTCTATGTGCTATGGGGGAGTGTGTCTGTTGAATGTGGCACTGCCCGCCCATGTGCACCGCGCCTGTGAGTCATGGGAGAGTGTTGTTTTTTTCTCTCTCTCATTGTGCTCTGTTGTGTCCTCCCAGCTTGTGTACATCGGCGTGCAGATAACTGACAACGAGACTCGACGCTGCTGGAGTGTTGTCCGGTGGAGCCAACGCACGCTGAGGCCTACACGCAGGTCGATGGAGCCTCCTCCGTGCGGCAACGTGCTCAGCTCCATCGACAGGCCTCCTCGACGGTCGAGCCGCCGGTGGTTACTGCCACCGCAGATGTTGTCATTGTGTCTGCAGCGTCATGCTCTGCCTAGGGTCCATGTCTCATGTTGCGTGGCACTATTTGGCATCATGGACCATCGTAGGCACTGCCTAGGTTCGGGCAGCCATAACTCTTTCCTGCTAGTTTCTAGCTGCTTTTGACCACACGACTGCGTTTTCTGTGTCGGTATTATGGTATGGTCCAATTTTCAGGCAAAACGGACGACGCCCGGGTTTTGGGTCGTCAGCCGTCTGGCAGGGCTCACCGAGAAAACCCTGCCTGCCAGAAAAAAAGGTCTAGGTCTATTTTCTGATTGGTTGGTTAGCTGAGTAACAAGCTCTACAGAGTTGGAAGGGAGGGCAGTTAGAACTTGGAGGATTCTTCCATTCTTGCTCATTCTTCATTCCTAATCAGTCACTTTCAGTTTTCAACTGCTTTCTGGCGCTAACAGTGGTGCGCGCGTTTCTGAGTAACAAACCCAGAGCATCCAGACTTAGACTCTAGAGCGGCAGACTGAGGGGGTAGCAGACTTAAGCAACGAGCGTGGAAGCCCGCACGCTGCATCAACAACGTTGCTGCCCCAACGTGCTGCCTAGCTTTTCCATTTACTTTCTCATCAAGGCGCTGCAGTGGCAAGTTCAAAGTCGTAGTGCATGTTGTTGGTCTTCAGTCTCTCCATGGTGATCCCGGTTGATATGTGCCTGTCCCTTCTATGTTTTCTCCCTCTGTGGTCCTTGCATTTGTTGTCTTTGTGGCTACTTGTCACCTTGTGCTCGTGGCCCCTCCTTTGCTTATGCCATGTGGCGTCTACGTCATGGTGGGGTGTTGGTGTTGTGTCAATCCCGGTGATCTCTCGACTTGAACCATTCACCTGCAGGCCTGCTTTAAAGAGGTCAAAAACTACTTGACAATGTAAAATTCATCTTGCACGATCTTTTGAGCTCATAGGAATTTTCTCGGTGGGCAGCTCCCAGGGTCATGTTCCTGGTGACAGAGTATACGTTGATTCTTCACTTGGCAGTGTAGAGGTCAGTCTTGTGCATCTCTTCCTCCTTTAAGATTGTCATTCGGACAATCGAGCACCTCGTACACTTGTCGCGATCATGCTAGTTTCTATTTTGGAGTTGGAATTTAGATACATGTTTTTTTTTCACGAGTTCAGCAAGTGTGTTGTGCGGATGTGCGCACGCTAGCTGAGAGGGGTAGAGTAGGTATGATGTTTGCTTTCATTCTGTTTACCAACTTCTAAGTTAGCAAGAATTTTGTCGTCGTCTCTCCACCTTTCCTAGCACTGTATGTCACATTGTGTTTTGTTGGTTTTCGCGCATCTCTCATTGTACTCTGTTGTGTCCTCCCGGCTTGTGTACATCGGCGTGCAGATGACTGACTGCGAGACTCGACGCTGATGGAGTGTCGCTCGATGGAGCCGACGCGCGCTGAGGCCCGCGCACCGTTCGTTGTTTCCTCCTCCCTCCGGCAATGCGCTCAACTCCATCGGCAGGCCTCCGCGGCGGTCGAACCGCCGGCGGTCACTGCCACTGCAGATGCTGTTTCCATGCACCCAGCTCTGTTTCTGGTTGTGGCATTGCGTCTGCATCGTCGTGCTATGCCTAGGGTCCATGTCTCCTGCTGTGTGGCCCTGCTTGGTGTCACTGACAGTCGTAGGCACTGCCCGGGTTCGGGCAGCCATAACTCTTTGCTGCTATTTTTCTAGCTGATTCTGACCACACGACTGCGTTTGCAGCGTCGCTATTTTGGTATGGTCCAGTTTTCAGGCAAAACGGACGACGCCCGGGTTTTGGGCTGTCGGGCGTCTGGCAGGGCTCACCGAGAAAACCCTGCCTGCCAGAAAATAGGTCTAGGACTATTTTCTTATTGGCTGGTTAGCAGAGTAACAAGTTCTACACTAGTGGGGGGGAGCTAGAACTTGGAGGGGTATCCCATTGTTTCTCATTCTTCATTCCCAATCAGTTACTCTCAGTTTTTAGCTGCTTTCTGGCGCTAACACTGGCGCGCGCGTTTCTGAGTAACAAACCCAGAGCTTCCAGATTTAGACTCTAGAGCAGCAGACTGAGGGGGCAGCTGACTTAAGCAACGAGCGTGGAAGCCCGCACGCTTCATCAACAACGCTGCTGCCCCAACCTGCTGCCTAGGTTTTCTTTCTTGTTTGTTGCAACGTACCCTCTCACACAAAACGTTGCTGAAGGGGTTTCTCCATTTCATTACCCTTCCCCTATTCCACCCACCTCCATGCTGTGTACATTCAGTTGGAGCTCAAAATGGCAGATAAAACTTGCATGAGGTAGCTAACGTGGTCCATGCCAAAACCTCCCTTTCAGCCTAGTGGCTCTAGATTGATGTTGTGTACTCAGTGTGACCTCTCGGTCACGTTCTTTGCCGTGCAGACTCCTGATGAGGTGGAGGCTACGGAAGACTGGGGGAGCAGACGCGAGTCCGCCAGGCAGCTACCGGGTACACTCCAGCTGTCTTCACGCGTCCTGGCTTCCCTTGTGGGGTGCTCATACCTTGTCTCAAACCAATCGACTTCGATACTTTTGCATGGTTGAGCTTTGGTGGTTTGGTGACCTAGCTTTGTCTTCCCTGTGAACCGGTGGTAGTTTTGGCTGACATAGTTTAGGCCAAAACGTCAGTTTTGGACTTGTGAGACTCGAGTGGGGTTATCCCCTTCGCATTTCGATTGGGCACCGGCGAGCCCCAATTCGCCGGCCGATGGGTCGGCTTGGATAGCGAGCTCCATCCGCCACCACTCTCACTCACTCTGTTCGCTCTCAAACTCTCCACGCTCATCCGTTCTGACTGCTGTCAGTCTAATTCAAACCACAGTGTCGAGCTTCACGTGGTCGTGTGAGGGAAGATGGGTAGGGCATTACCTTTTTGGTATCAGAGCAGGACGAGCCAGCGCTCATCACGCATGAGAAGCGCGAGGTCCTGGGAGGGCTCGCCGAGCAGCAGCCGCGGCGATCTGCCGCTGCGCGGACCAGTAGTGGCAGTAGCGGCCGCGCGAAGCTGCAGCCGCAGCGGCGGCAGTGGCAGCGTCTGCGGCAGCGGCAGTGGTGCTTCGGCTCAGCCGCACTGGCCAAGCCGCAGCACCACTGCGCGGAGTAGCAGCAGCAGTGGCAGCTGCGCGGAGCAGCGGAAGTAGCGGCAATGGCAGCGGCGTGCAGCAGCGTGCGGGAGCAGTGGCCTGCTGCAGCACTAGCCAAGAGCAGCAGCAGTGACTGCTGCTTAGCTGCGGCTGCAATAGCTGGCGGTAGTCGCACTGGCTCAGCCACAGCGACGGTTGAGCAACGCCACCAACAGCCGCACAGAGCAACGGCTGTAGCGGTGGCGGCATGCAGCAGCGTGCAGCAGCAGCAGTCAGCAATTGCAGCAGAGTGCAGCGGCGGGCAACAGCAGCACTCATGGCTGTCCAACAGCCGTTGTGACAGCAATGGCGGTAGGGTTGCGGCAGTGGGTGCAGTAGCACCCAGCCACAACTGCAGAAGGCACCTCATCCAGTGACAGCGACGACGACGACAGCAGCAGCAGCCGTCATATCATCTTTGGTATACCCTTCCCCTTTCTAGCTGGGCTCCCCTCTCTTCCTGGGTTGGGTAGGGGTGGTTCAGGTACCCACAGGCTACCTCGCAGCCTTTTCCAGATTTCCCACGCCCACTGGGGCGGGGGAAACGCTGCCGAATTTTTTCGACAGCGTGGGGGGGGTTCCACCGGCGGCTTTTAGGCTGAAAAAGGCCTCGTCAGATTTCCCACGCCCACTGGGGCAGGGGAAACGCTGTCGAATTTTTTCGGCAGCGTGGGAGGGATCCACCGCCGGCTTTTAGGCTGAAAAAGGCCTCATCACATTTCCCACGCCCACTGGGGCTGGAAAACGCTGCCGAAATTGCTCGGCAGCGTTGGGGGGTCCATTATCGTCGGCCTTCAAACTGAGAAAGGCCTCGACACACTTCTCACGCCCACTGGGGCGGGGTGAACGCTGGCGAAATTGTCTGGCAGCGTTCACCACTTAACGTCAGTGTCAGCAACTGTGGTGCACACTCGCGGCACGCCACGTAGCTCCATGCCGAAGGACACACCCGTCGGAGTCGGCAGTGCCGGCTCCACTATGGACGCTGGTATTGCCGCCTCCGGTGTAATTGGCGACACACCGGGCGCAACGCGGGACAAATCCCCGTCTAGCCCCGGCTCGTTGGCTCGCGATCTACGCAAGCTGCGCGAGCAGCAGGCCCACCAGGCTGAACAGACAGCCAAGCAGATAGCTGACTTGTTCAAACTGGTTCGTGACGCAGTCCAGCCACAGCAGCAGCAGCCGGAGCAACAGCAACAACAGCAGCAACAGCAGGTTCAGCAGCAGGAACAACAGCAGAAATTACTCCGTGATGCATTGCGGAAGGGAAAAATGACAGTCGAGAGTGCAGTTGCAGCCGATGTCGATGCAGCGTTAGGAGCGTTCGACGCAGATCCGTCCGACAACCTTCCGGAGTCGGTCTCAGACGCCAGTGACGAGGAAGGCATGTTACGCCTGCGCCTCGCACAGCTGGAAAAACGGCGTCGAACCCGCTCAGGGCGCAAAGGCGCACCATTCGGCGAAGCAGGCCCTAGCAACATGCTCAGGACAACCGCAAACCCGACTTCCCTAGAGGACCAGCTGCTCTGCATGAGTCTGGGGTTGGAAGAAGGTCCCCCGTCTCCGCCGCCGGCACATGCTGTCCTGGCAGCGTTGCCGACGACAAAGCCACCCAAGTGGTTTGAGACCGGACCTCCCGCCTACCGGCAAGAGGATAGCTACACCACATGGGAACCACGGTTCCGTATGTGGGCAGTCAGCGAGGGGGTGTACCCGTACTACACCCTCCCGTACCAGACTATGGACCTCCAGCAGGCGGCAACCGCCGCACGTGCGGCCTATGGTCTCCTAAAGGCCGTCCCGGAGGAGTACACCCTCGACTTCGAACCCTTCCTTGGTGATCCTCGCACCGGAGCTGGAGCTGACCCGCTCGAGGCATGGAAGCTGGCAACAACTCCTTTTGAAGGCGCTACCATGGCAACAACATCGCAGCGGTTGTCTGACTTCAACTCTCTTCGCCAAGGTGGACACCAGGCGCCAGCCGACTACTGGCGGAGAGCGACGCGGTTGTATAGGGCCCTGGGGAAGAATGGGCCAGGCCAACTCATGGTGTTCAACACCATCAGAATCGGTGTTGGACGCAAGTATGCCAAGACCTTCGACAACTTCAACCTGAGCAGCCTCGAGGAGATGGCTGACAGAGGCATCCTCTTGTCATGGGCCACAAAGCATTTCCTACACGTGGCAGGAGTTGGAGCAGCAAACGACGCCCGTCATGGCGCATCAACTGCAGCCGTCGCAGCAGTACAGACGCCACGCACGATGACAACCACAACAACAGCTGGATCAGCTGCGGCAGTTCAAGGGAAGAAGACAAGGAACAACATGAGGGGTGGAAAGGTTGGCAAGGACCAGGCGGCTTCAAAGTAGACTCGGGAACGACAATGGGAGTGTTATAACTGCGTGGGAGCGCACTGCTACACGGAGTGTAAGCTCCCGAAGAACTGGACAAAGATTGCACAAGGACTGCAATAGGCGTTTGAGCAGCGTGAGCGCGCCTCCGTCCACGCCACAGTAGCGACTGACGCGCAGTCTCCACCGAGAGCTGATGGGGCTGAAGACAGTGCCAACAACCTGACACCCCTAGAGCAGCAGCTTGCGTCCCAGGCTCGTGATATTGCCAAGCTCCGCCAGCTTCTCCGACTCACCACTCAAGGAGGTGCGAGTGCATTGACTGAGCCGAGGGGTTCCACTGTTGGGCCTGTTGAGTCCGTAATGTGCAGTCGTGATAGTGGTGGTGGGGCACAGTGCGTTGTTGAGTCTGTGGAGTCGTCCATCGCACGTGATGATGCTGGTCTGTCCGCTGTCTTTGCCGCAGTATGCACAGGTCACGACGATCTGTCGTGGCTTGATGAGTCGCAAGCACGTGTCGCTTGTGCGATTCAGCAGTCGTCTGCTGAGTCACCTCTCTCCACCGTCTGCACAGTTGGCAGCTGTTCTGTCACGTTGCCCAAGCGTGTGACGGATGCCGCTGGATCCTAGATTCGGGTGCCACCCATCACATGACATGTCGTCGCAGTGATTTTGTGGTCCTTGGACCTGTGGGCTCTGTGAAGTCTGTGCGTACGGCTGCTGGGCATGAGGTTCCTGTTCAAGGTGAAGGTGTCGTGCAATTCCATGGACTGTCTGGACCGTTTTACATTTCGAACGTGTTGTATGTGCCTGGTCTAGAACTCAGCTTACTGTCTGGACGTGCCTGCACACGGATGGGTCTCAGTGTGGCATTCACAAGTGAGGATGCCATTGTCTCCGTTTGCGCCACTGCTGAAGTGGTGCTCCGTGGTAAGGCAGTAGGGGACTTGTACCACGTCTCCAGCTGCCCCACGTCGACCACCATCACTACATCTCCCACTGCACGAGTGTTCATGACAGGCACACTGTCGCATGAGCATCCGCGTCTACGACATAGACGCTTGTGTCACGTCCACTTGGATGCCGTAGATCGTCTGATTCACACCCAACCTGCACTCGGTCTTGACGCAGCGTCCTTCGAGACGCCGTCAAAGACCGATTGCCTGCAATGCGCGCAAGGCAAAATGCACCGTGCAACATACCCTCTGTCCGACTCACGGGCTCGCAAGCCCCTCGAGCTGGTTCACTCTGATCTCCTGGGACCCCTCCCCGTGGAGTTCCAGGATGGCAGAGGGCTTTACGTTCTGACAATCACGGATGACTTCACCCGCATGCGGTGGGTCTTCAGTCTGCGCCTGAAAAGCGATGCTGCGCTTGCTGTGTGCACATGGCTTGTCATGGCCGAACGTCAATCCGGCCATACCCTCCACAACTTCCGCTCTGATCGGGGCGGTGAATACATGGGGGATCTTGACCGCTACTTCTCCGAAGTGGGAGTGTTTCACAACCTCTCCGTCCCAGCCACACCACAGCAGAATGGTGTGTCTGAGCGGTGGAACCACACCATGGAGGATGCGGTTCGCTCCATGCGGGTAGATAACGGCATGCCTGAGGTGTTCGCCTTCGAGGGCATGGCCTATATGACATGGGTCTGGAACAGGATTCCTCACGGCCCCCTCCCGAACACGCACACCCCGTACCAACAGTGGTATGGACGTCGTGCCGACCTCCGGCTTGCACGCGTGTGGGGGTCCCTTGCCTACGTCTGGTTCACACCAGAACAACAAGGATCCAAATTCTCCCCTAGAGGTCGCGTCTGCGCGTTTGTCGGCGTGGCTTCACGCTCCAAGGCCTGGCGGTTTTGGGACCCCAGTCGGTGTCGCATTGTGGAGTCTCGAGATGCTCTATTCTTCGAGCGTCTCTCCTTTAGAGATCTGCCCACCGGGGGAATCCCGCAGTCGCATTCCCCTGGGTGTGGTACGTTTCCACGCGCAGGGGAGTATGGGCTGCCTAATGACACTGTCCCGGTCAGCCTGGGCGCTACTGGTCCGTCGCACCCCCAGGGTGACTCGCCAGTGTCGTCCACGCCGCCCGTGTTGACCGCGTCGCCTGTCCCACCTGCGCCCACTGTCCCGCCAGCATCCCCTGCAGTTCAGGAGTATGTGTCACCTGTCGCGTCCCCGATGCTTCCCGTGTCCCCTGCAACTGTGTCACCAGCAAAGTCACCGGTGTCACTTGCGTCGCCTGCACCACCTGTGCAGTCTACGTCACCAGTTGCATCGCCTGCATCGTCCTCACCCTCCGTCTGCCCAGGCGACACACCACCATCACCTGGCATATCGCCAGTCGTGTCCGTTTCTGACGAGTGTCCACCACCTGCCCGAGCTGTACCATCAATAGAGCCATACCGGCGAGGTGAGGGTGGACGCCTCCGACCGCGTCCTACTCGTAGCGTGCGCAGCGGGGATCCCGGCATGAGGGCCTTGGGCCTCAGTGTGCACGGGCTCACTGAAGTCCACCCCAGCTGCGATACAGACCTCGCTCTGCTTGCTCACGAGCGTCAACTTGCGATGGACTCTGCAGAATCCACCATCACCGTTGGCCCTCCGTCTTCGGCCTATGTCTTGGCCACGCGCAGTGGAGATGCCGCGGCCCCAGACCCTAGTGTGGTGGGAGTGACACCAGACCCCAGCACACTGCGTCAGGCTCTGGCTAGACCCGATGCAGCACTCTGGCGCGCAGCATGCGAGGCTGAGCTGGCGGCTACGACCTCGTAGACCTGCCGCCTGGAAGAAAGGCCGTTCAGGCCAAGTGGGTTTTGCCGAAAAAGATGAAACCGGACAACACAGTTGATCGCTACAAAGCACGGCTGACAGCGAAGGGATTCTCTCAGGTCGAAGGGATCGACTTCACTGAGACTTTTGCACCAGTTGGACGCACGACCACGGCCTTGGGTCTGTTGTCCTAGGTTGCCCAGCACGACTGGGAACTGCACTAAATGGACGTCAACAACGCGTTCCTACATGGAAAATTGGAGGAAGAGATCTACATGGTCCAGCCCCCAGGGTTCGAGGACGGCAGCGGTCGTGTGTACCGGCTGCGGAAAGTGCTGTACGGCCTGAAGCAGCCGCCTCGATGCTGGAACAAGGAGATCACTGGCACGCTCCTACGAGCGGGCTATGTCCAGAGCGTGGCGGACCCATCGCTGTTCTTGTCCCAGGCCACTACGCCCATTTCGGCCATCGTGGTCTACGTCGATGACCTCCTGATCGCCTCGCCTGACTTGAAGGCTGTCGACGCGGCCAAGGGCGTGCTGCAATCGACATACAAAATGAAAGTCCTGGGAGAGGCCGAAGTGTTTCTGGGCATGCAGATTGTCCGTGATCGCGCTCGTCAGACGCTCCTGATCCATCAGGAGCGATATGCCCTCACTCTGGGGGAGCGTTTTGCCGAGCTGCTCAGCAGCATGCGCACGGCGTCCACCCCGATCACCCCAGACGGACAGGACGCCCTGAAGGTTGATGATCCAGCAAAGCTGGGAGAACTGGTCGAAGTAACCCTGTACTTGGGGGTTATTGGCTCGCTCATGTATCTGGCCACGACGACACGGCCAGACATCGCCTTCACGGTCAACTTGCTCGCACATTTCTCACAGGCGCTGCGTAGACGGGTCCTTGAGGCCGCAATCCGGTGCGTGCGGTACGTCGTTTCCACCGCTCGCATGGGACTTCACTACCGAGGGCAGGCCTTGGTGGTTCTCGACGGATACATAGACAGTGACTGGGCGTGGAGTCCGGACGGCAAGAGTCGCACCGGATACATATTCCTCATTGGGGGTACAGCTCTCTCATGGCGCAGTGGTAAGCAGGGCTGCATCGCTCGCAGCACTACAGAAGCAGAGTATGTGGCTCTGGGCGCTGGCGCGACCGAGAGTGTGTGGTTGGTGCGTCTGTTGCGTGAGCTAGGTCAGTTATGCCCCCGGTTGTACTTTGGTGTGACAATCAGAGCGCAAAGTCCATCACAGAAAACTCTCGCATGTTCCATGCACGCACGAAGCACATTAATGTTGAGTACCACTACGTCCGGAACCTGGTGGATCGAGGTGAGATTCAGGTCATGTGGGTCGGCACTGACTCGCAGCGTGCTGACTTTCTAACAAAGGCCATCAGCCGTACGAAGTTTCTAGCGGCTGCTCGTTCTGTGGGATTGCACCCTGCCTGTACTGTGGACTGACCTCTGCCCTTGAGCTGCATTCAGTGTCACTTCCTGTCGTTGCTCTTATGCTGCAATTCGCGCCAGTGCTGCTACATGTGTGGACCTGTTCGCCATGTGGTCATGGGGGAGTGATGTTGTGTACTCAGTGTGACCTCTCGGCTCACGTTCTTTGCCGTGCAGACTCCTGATGAGGTGGAGGCTACGGAAGACTGGGGGAGCAGACGCGAGTCCGCCAGGCAGCTACCGGGTACACTCCAGCTGTCTTCACGCGTCTTCGCTTCCCTTGTGGGGTGCTCATACCTTGTCTCAAACCAATCGACTTCGATACTTTTGCATGTTTGAGCTTTGGTGGTTTGGTGACCTAGCTTTGTCTTCCCTGTGAACCGGTGGTAGTTTTGGCTGACATAGTTTAGGCCAAAACGTCAGTTTTGGACTTGTGAGACTCGAGTGGGGTTATCCCCCTCGAATTTTGAGTGGACACCGACGAGCCCCAATTCGCCGGCCGACGGGTGGGCTTGGATAGC
>SZWC01002620.1:50947-63447 GCA_023375785.1 Penium margaritaceum
GGGGGGGGAAGGGAGCGAGGGAGGGGGAGGGGGGAGGACGGGAGCGAGGGAGGGGTAAGGGGAGAACCTCCTCCCGCTGGCGGAGGGGGGGGGGTGCTGCCCTTCGGCAGCAGTGGCTGCTACTGGTGCAGCTGCGGCTGCTTCTGTTGCTACTACTATTGCAGCCACCCCTTCCGCCGCCGACGCTGGTGTGAGCGCGGCGGCGGCAGTCGCTGCTGCTACTCCCTTTGCTGCCACCGCTGTTGCTGCTGTTGCTACCGCTGATGCTGGTGTTGTAGCTGCTGCTGCTGCGCTTATGCGCGCCACGGAAGGGAGGGGCGGGGGTCACCAGCACAGTGGGGAGGGGGAGGACCCGGAGCTCACCTAGACGGAGGGGGGCGCCAAACGCCAGAAGGTGGGCGCCCAGCACCACGCCGTGCGCCACGGGCGCCGACGGGCGCCGCGCGCCAAGGGAGTCGCCGCGCACCGGGGGGGGGAGGGGCAGACGCGGCGAAGGGGGGGGGAGGGCGCGGACGCGCCGAAGCAGGCGCAGATGCACCGTAGCAGGTGCAGACGCGCCAAAACACGCGCGAGCGCACCGAAGGAGGCGGAGGCGTGCCGAAGCGCACCACGGTAGGTGCCACAGAGCGAGAGAGGAGCGAGGGGGGAAATCGAAGGACGAGTGCGGAAGCGAAAAACGGCCACAGGTCACGGCTGGCTTGATGCCATGTTGAGAAAAATAGAATTCTTAGATCAAGAAGTGAGGTACAACNGGGGGGGGGAGGGCGCGGACGCGCCGAAGCAGGCGCAGATGCACCGTAGCAGGTGTAGACGCGCCGAAGCACGCGCGAGCGCACCGAAGGAGGCGGAGGCGTTCCGAGGCGCACCACGGTAGGTGCCACACAGCGAGAGAGGGGCGAGGGGGGAAATCGAAGGGCGACTACGGAAGTGAAAAACGGCCACAGGTCACGGCTGGCTTGATGCCATGTTGAGAACGAGAATGGTTAAGATCAAGAAGTGATATGTAACGAAGCGGAACAGAGTACAAGTACATCTGTCTCACCCTACTTGGATTTGCTTGCGGATGCCTAATCCTAGCGGCTTGTAGCCGTTTGATCACAACGGTCTCATCAGTTTGGGAAACATCCTATGCGGGCAATGTCATGAAATGCTCCGCACCACTGATTTCTAACCTGATGAGGAAACGATACTGAATACTTTAACATAGATGTCACACGATGTTTTCAAGTAGAACCGAAAAAAGGGAGGACGAGGAGAAGAGCGATAGATTTGGATGGGGACTAGGCGGAGAGGGATTGCATGAATGAATTACAAGGGGGGAGGTGTAGGAAGATTTTGTACTCATGTGTTACCTCCTGCTTACCTTACTTTCTTATCGCCCTAGTGAAGTTGAAATATACAATAGATTTCTCACTGCGAATACATGCATAAAAAATATGACCATGAATTGTGTCGTTAAACATATAACTCATGTGAACATAACCATAAAATCAAAGCAATGGCATCCTTACATTCTCCTTCAAACTAGCCGGCTTATTAAGCTTAAATATGCTTTAATTAAGCTATCAACGTGCCGTCTCTGACTAGAAAAAGTGAGTCACTTGCTCATTATCTATATACAAATATCCACAAATCACACACCTTCACCCAAATGAACTTCTCTACCTACACAAATGCATCATGCTCACACAAACTACTATTATGTACCATACAAACCATACCATATTTCACACCAAATCTAATGCATGCACCTTCAAAATCATCTAAATGTTGCTAAAAGAACCGGTGGAAGTTGTTCCTTAGATTTTGTTGCACTAACAAACATAAGAATAGAAACCCATGCATAGATAGTACATAGTAAAGATGTATATGGGAGTTGAAAAAACTACCTGGCCCCCACATGTACCTCACTTCACTAGTCTACACATTCTTGTATATGTCACCTTATATGTCTTGGTAGTCATGTGCACTAGAATATCAAGAAAAAATTCAACAAACAAATCAACTGGTAGATGAGGAAGAAACAGGGGAGGGAAACAAAATGGTTCTAATGGTGGAGGGCAAGAGGAGGGAGAGGGAGATGTAAGTGACATAGAGATGTATGTACATGGTCAACAAGGGATAAGGAGAGGGAGTGAGAGTGAAATGTACAACATCATTTGTCACATCTTGCTTACCTTTCTTGTCGCTGGATGTGAACAATCTTGCAACGTACTCCAAATTTCAACACAAATACATGAAAAACAAATAACACAAGTACCCAATTTTCAAAATGACCACAAACAAAATGTATGATTATGCATGGCAAAGGCGACATAACCATCTTCTACCCTCAAACCTTGCCTATGAATTCTATTAACTAACCGCTCCACTATGGAGCCCACACCTCTCTCAACAAAATTTAATTATTCATTACATCTAAGTAAAGCAAGCGAATTGCTTGTTTCACATCCTCACATATCTACTGAGTAGTTGCATACCTTCACCCAACTATACGTTAGTAGCTACATAAAACTATCTATTGTCTATGTCAAACGGTAGTGCACTCCCACCCCATTTCACGTACATGAAAATAAAAGTGCAGTTTCCTCCTCAAAACGTTGGTGGAAGTTGCTCCCTGCATCATGCGATTACACGGGTTTCACCCGCCTTGTATAAACACACACACCTTACACTTTTAGTCCTACATCTTTTAGAGGAGCTGTTGCTTGTTCCTACATGTGTATGTGGTACTATGCATCAACTTCAATTCACAACCCTACACATGCTTCTACATTTTTTTCCTCTTCTTTGTACCCTAGCATAAAAAACCATGCATGCTTTGGTATTCATGTGTAATGTACAAAGAGAAAATTCAACTTTCAAATGCCGAAAGAGTTAGGGGGAGAACAAGGATAGGTGATGCAAAGGGGGGATAATGACATTTGCAACATGTAACATCTCCTTCTCACCTTTCACGTTATGTGGCCGTAACTTCCATGAAACATGCTCTAAACGTCTCACCACAAAAGGAAAAGAACAAGTGAAGTGAAAAGAAGACATTTGATTGAGATATCAATGTACCCACATGCTTAAACATGCACAACAATGGAAACGCGTGCATGCTAGCACAGTGAAATTTGCCTTTTGACCTACTCTCTCCATCCCCTATGCTAGTTAATGTACATCTACGTCGAATTGCACAAAATCATTACACGTTACGAGTTGTAAGATTCCTTCCCTTTACACTTCTACTTACCTAATGGATCTTCATGTATGTACTTTTATTGTTAAGAACTACCTCGCATGCACATGAGGAAAGACATTACACCTTTTTGGCCTTGCTCAATGTGTAACATCCACCATATGTTTTTAGCTCCAATTTAAACTCCTTTGATGCACATGTTGTGAATCCACTATGCGCATGAATATGTGAGAAGTTTATGGATGTTCAAGAAGTGAAGCATGGGATAGATCACTAAGGAAGGACAGTATGGCATTGGATTAGGGATCCACTCCTATCAGGAAAGGGAATGGATTCAAAGAGGAAGAGTGAGAAGAAAATGGAAATTCTGGATGCAACAAGGCAGATGTTGAGTGGAAGTCAAGGAAAAATTAGTGTTACTAAAAAATTTGCCACAAACACACAGAAAAATTCCCTTTCCTCCTTGAAGGAAGGGGAGGCCTCAATTTATCCCTTAGAGAAGAAGATGAAAAAAAGGAGAATTTGGATGACGGGCATGCATCTGAAGGGTATGCTTGACAATGTTCAATACAATGCAGATTCTTCATGCAAGAATAAGGTGATCTTACCAAAAGAAAATCACGTATCTTTCTAGATTTCCACCTTGGTCGGATAGTGCGCGAGAGGAAATAAGTATTGTGACAATTGCACAAGCTCATCAGTTGGAGCACCAAGAAATAGAACAAACCATGGGCAAATTACCAAAAACGCTTTTGAAAATAATATCAATGAACATGTGATTCACGTGCTTGTAATATTACACGTCCCTTGAAAATACAAAAAGGAATTTGGGAAGTAATAGTTACACACAAAACCTTGACATGAAACTCATGCAACACATGTTTTGCCTTAGTTTCATGCAAGCCATATACTGTAGAAGAGTCAAGAATTGGCATAAGAGGGTTTTGGAGTTAAAAATACACCTCAAAATAATGGATTGGGATAAAGAAATAGAAGATACCTAACCTGGTATATAATGAGAACTCCAATTGCTACTGCGACAATGGCCAAACCCCTTGGCACCTCATTACCCATGCCCCTCCAAGAGAGGGAGATGACCAAGAACACCAATAAAAGCAAATGTGTAAAAACCAAGGTTATTGCATGAAACATAGCATTGGATGATGGAAGACGGAAATTCATCCATGCAATCACAATTTTAGGTGTTTCTTGGGCTAAGTACCAAACAAGGTTGTGCCATTTCAGTACTTCCATTGTAGTGGGCCATTAGAGTGGTTCCACTCTGGCTGTGCATTATTTGACTTTGGTCCAGTTTCGGCCATTTCGTATGTGCCCTTGGAATGGGCCATGACAACCATTTCTCTTTGGCTTTGCATAAAGCGGAATTCTTGGTTAAGTTTCAGCCGGTTTGAATGTGCCCTTACACTGAGCCATGATATTGGTTCCAGTATGACTATGCACAATCAAACTTTAGTCACATTTTTTTTAGCTGTTCCCTTGTGGTGGGCCATGAGAGTGGTTTTCCTTTCGCTATTCACAATCCATCTTTGATCAAATTTTTGATTTTTCATATGTGCCCTTGCATTCGGCAATGATAGGAAGGTTGGTTTTGATATGCACAATATCACACACACTAAAGCCATGGAAGGTTTATCATGCCTTTACGATTGGCCACGATTCCTTGGCATAACATTATTTGACCTACATTCTGTGGTCGATGCAAGTTCGCCTCTAACCTTACAACTGTCATAGCGGTCACCACTTTGGCTATACATAACCAAACATATTCTTTGACCTTCATTCTTTCTGCTATGCCCCTCAGCTTTTACAACAAAAACGGATTTATCTGTGCACAATCCAACGTACTCTTTTTCCTCCATTTTTTAGCTATGCCCTTGCAACTTTCATAGTAATAATCACTTTGGCTATGCATAGTCTAATGTTCCTTCTGCCGTCCCTCATTTGGGCTATGCCCTTGTACACGACACAGTGGTCACTACTTTGGCAATGCATAATTCAGTGTAGAACTTATACTATATTACTTCAGCTATGCCTGTGGAAAAGACATTGCATGCACCACCTAGTCTATGCACAATCCAACTTACTTTCTTTCCTCTGTCATTTTATCTCTAACCTTATTATTATAGCTTTTGTGGTGGGGAAAAGTGTCCATGCAGGTGTTAATAGTCAAAGTAGGCAGCGTAACATAGAGAAGGCAAAGAGTGGGCAGTATCCACTAGTCAATTGTATGATAGCTCAAGGGAGAAAAGGATAAAAGTTGAAGCTTACTCATTATAGTGTTTCCTTGATGCCTATTTTCCTGTTTAGCATTTGGACGGGCCACTTCCACTTTGATCCGATAACAATAGGTAAACATGGAATAGGATGGGAAAATGTCTACATGAGAGAATATCATTACTAAAAAATGGGTTTGCGAAATCTTTGAATGATTGACATGCAGAATCATGTGTAGCAACAAAGCAAGTTATGAATTTGTATAGACAATGTTCAAAAGGGCAAAGGGAAGGAAGGGGGATGGTAAATAGGTTGCCTTGCCTTTTAGGACTGCACCATCTTAGTGGTATTTCTCCTTTTTGCTAGCTAAGACAGGGTCTTCACTTAATTATTTCTCGACTTAACAACCTCCAACAAACACATCTATGTTGCCTAACTGCTTTGGAAGAGATCCCTACTCACCCAGACAACATCTCAATCGCTGAGTCTCTTTTAGCTATAGAAGCATCATTATCGCAACAACATTTGATCATGCCACACGATAAAGGATGTATAAAAAATCATAGCCTTATGAAACATTTTCTGAAATAGGAACGGCATCATGAGACAATCCTAGTCGTTCCATGAGCATAGACAATGTAGCACTATTGACTCCTCTTTACACCTTTTCTCAATCAGAAAAGGAGCAAGCATGAGTTCTAAGATGTCTTGTGCCTTCCAATATAACCGAAACATATCTTCTTGACACCCATGAATATCATGGTGAACAGACATAAAAAATGAAACTGATGTGGCTAGAAAGAGGTTGTCCCATGTCATGGGTGGGAGCCTCCAGCAAATGAGCCACACCACACTAGCAGAACCAGCAAGGGGTATATACCAGCTAGGGTTGAAGGCCACACGTGGGAAACATTTTAACCTCGTTGAAACATAAAAATGCAATTTTTTTAAGAGACATGAGGAGAAGGATGGGCAGCAGGAGACATTAGGGGAAGTACAAAATTTAGGAGACATAAATATGAGAACGAGCATCATGATGAACAAGGACTAGCATGTGCGTTAAGAGGCATAAGCACAAGCATGGTCTTCCAGGGACATTCAGACAAACACGGGCATTATGAGACATATGGAAAGCACGGTTTTTAGGATAATTTTGGGATAAGCACGAGCTTCGTGAGACATAAGGACAAGTATGGGCTTCCGGATGCCAAGAAGGGATTTCAATGCATGGAGTTTCAAAAGCCTACGGATCCAATAGCATAAAGTTTGAAAATCATGGTTGGATCATGAGTGAACCCTGTTTATCGCACGAGGGGAGATGTCACTCTCTTTTTTTAGTGTGAGACCAAAGATGGAATTTGTGGATGTCTAGAGGAGATGGTTTAAAAAAGGAAGCAGATGACCTAGGTGTAGAACAACATCATCAGGGTCACCTTTGAGAATACCACCACAACTATTGAAATCAAAGTTCCAACTTCTGGACCACCACAAACACGTCAACAACAAGCACTAGGATAGAGTCCAAGAATTCATGGTTGAATTCTAGGTACAATTTGAGAGACTCTACAGATATTTGTACACAAAAATAACTTTGGCTACCCAAAGGCCAACCAGAGGTTGATAGACTGCATAATGAAAACTACAAAGAGGAAATTGTGTCCTAATGGAGTCATTTTCCATAACAGTTCAGCAATTCTAGCTGTTCTCCATGGCACTAGTTGCCAGTGGTTGTCAGAAAACGTAAGTCAAGGTGTGGTTGATGGCAACCGAAAGTTTTTGGAATTTTAATACATCATTTGCAAGTGGAAAGTGGAAGCAAGTGGAGAGATTTTCACAAAACTCTCTTTTCATGTGTTAGTTCCTTTTTGGAACTCAAATGGTGAAGGGGGAAACATCGGAGGTGGACTCACCAAGGTTGAACAAGAACCGATGGAAGGTATTGAGATGGTGCTCACTTTGTGTGATGAAGTAATTTTTCTTCTTGTACGCCTATATCACATCTAGACCCTGTACAACCATGCCCATGATGCCACTAAGGGAACCAATTTCTTCAGATGTGAGCGTCTTGAGTCAGGTTGCAAGGGGTAGGTAAAGGAGTAAGACAATGATGGGCATGCACAAAAACACGCCAAAGTAGGGAATGACAACAAAGATACTGATATGGGAAGAGGGGTGGATGAGGCCATAGATGTCGGTGAAATGAAGGGGCTCTGGAAAGTTATTATCCATTATAAGCTACACAATTGTACATACACTTGCATGTGCAGTTTTAGAAATTGATCAGCCTTAAGGAGATTTATGCTGATCCAATAGCAAGAATTTTTGGGGGACTACTATCTAGACAATATGAGCAAGTGGGTGGCTAGAAATGGGAGGCTAGAGGCCAAAGATGTTGGTGAGGTGAAGGGGCTTTGGCAAGTTTTTATTAGCTGACTGCGTTTAGTAGGCTGGTGATAGAACAACTTTATAGGTACACAAAACGACAAGGATGATTAGGAGGGTATGCTTTAAAAGATTCAGAAATTTGGAGAGCACGTGCCTCTAAATCATTAAAAGGAATCTGGTCAAAGGATAAGAATGACATGTGACATATTTTCTTCATTGATATGGCACCTGATCTTTGGTTTAGATGTTGATGAGGACATCGCTTGTGGTTTGGACAAAAAATATGAGAGGTGATTGAGAAGTGAGATTAACATACTTGTGGGTTAATATTTTTTGTCAAGTTCCGAATCCATGAAAATAAGGAAAATCCTTGCCTCTAATTGGAAATGCCGAAACATAGGACAAGGGCCATGTAAACCATGCAAAATGTGAGAAAATTGCTCCTTTACTTCCACTATTCCTTTATTATGCACATAGAATTATTTTTTATCAAATAGATCACAAAGTTACATTATTTAGTGAGAAAACATAGATAGGAAGTCCTTGCCTTATTACACTTTTCCTTTGCAAGTGGTTATCCTGTTTATAACAAGAGATTGATATAAATCCTTACCTTCGAAGTAACATGTAGAGTTTGGTGAAATGAATGCTAGGTTCCCCATGATCACATCATGTTTGAGGATGATGCAGCATGTTTCTCAGTCCAAATCCTTCCACAAGTATTCTTATCATTATGCCTTTGAACCGCCAGAGTCTTCGAATCCATCAAAACATTGCTACATTAAAAATGTAGAATTGCATTCCTTCTCCAACATCGTGTTATTCAAAAATCAATTTCTCATGTCTTTATAAATTTGTATTTACCTTTCACTATGTACGTTTGTGTATGTGTGTGTATATTTGTGTGTGTATATGTGCATGTGTATCTATCTCTCCATGTTGATGTGGATGTATTTATGTGAGTATGTGTATGCATGTATGTTGAGGATGGAAGGTCTTTTCCTCTTAATGTAATGATAATATATGTTACCACGCATGGATAGACATACAAGGCATGAATAGATGCAACCACTGTCTTATTTTACACTAGAAAATGTTGCACAATGGCATTGAATATGTTTTCTGGCTTGTCTACATAATTAGCATGTAGCATGACATAACATTGAGCCCAAAATCAACTTTTGTGAAAAATTCCCTTTTATCCTACATATTAACGTTGATTTCTATTCCAAAATAGTTTTCAACATGTATGGGTTTCTATTCATTGCCATGGACGTGCAATATAACAACTATCCCTTGCATGTTGTTTTTATTTCTGGTTTTCTATGTCAATAGAACTTTAGTAACATTACTTAATTATATTGAAGATCCCCATTTAAATGTTCTCAATTCTAATCATTTTCTTTTGAGAAATCATTGAGGGGCACAAACACTCAACGTTCATACCATATGATTTCACAATAAAAGTGGATATCTATATTTCTATAGGAAATATTAGTACCATAGAAACGTTTTTATTTCATCAAGCTTCTAGGGTTCGAGATTTCATGTTGCGAATATGTTGTTGAAGGAAGTGTTTTTTACCACAAAGATAAGTCATATCTTTGATATTGTAGGATCGTTTAAAAGCAACGGCTCATTTTGAACTTCATATACCTTGATTCAATGATGTTTGGCCTTTAATTGTACATCAAGTGCCATTCATATAGGATTTTTTTAAAGTAGATATTTTGTAGTAGAAGTATTACTATTATAACACTATTCTATATATCTTTAAAAAAACTTGAAAAACAAACTCAATTGAAATTTATAGCCATTAAAAAGTTTCACACATTGGGAGTACGTGATAGATGCCAATAAATGGATTGAAAGAAAATCCTTTTTAGCATCTTGTGATAATGAGGTAGTGTAGAAAACTAAAAAGGAAAGCAATGGCATTCTCCTTTGCAAAAGTAAGAGAAAAAAGGATAGCAAAGAGTATTGAAGGAGATAGATTGATTTGAGGAAAAAATGTAGGACAAAAACGAAGGACGACAAGTGACTACAACAATGGAGGGCAAAGGGAAGAACGGATTTCATAAGCAAGAAAGATATAGAAGAATCTGTGTAGTTGCATAACGAGGGGTAAGGACTTGGGCCTAAAGGCCCCTTTATTTTCTATTTAGACTTATGGCCAGTTGATTCCATATCTAACTGTCCATATTAAAAGAAAGAGGGCCATCAATATCCAGGAATTGTGACATACCTAAAACTGGCCAAAAAAATAAAAGGAGAGGAAAAATGCCACAATGGGATGGGTAGGACATTGATTTCAATACTAACTTGTGGAATAGCGCGGGTCTTCCATTTGCTCTCTTGTAAAATTTACACCTTTCCATGTAGCCTCATTGTATTGATCATGGCCACACCTCATCCTTGCTGATCCACAAGTGAATGCAAGGTACACAGTGTTCAGCACTTCTAAAGCAACATGAGAGATTTTTTTTTATGGACAAAAAAGTCACACACAAAAAGTGTAAGGAACATGTACAAGGAGGTTGAATCATACCGTACTGTGTTGTGATAATGTGTGCAAGGTTTTTAGTTGTATTATGAACCATTCCACCAAATCAAGCTCAGATTTTGACGTCGATATTTCACCTTTAGTTTTGTCAAGTGTGCCTTTCATTCAATCTAGTACGTGAGCAGTGGAGCTTACATGTAAAACATTAGCCAACGTAAAACAAAAAACAATTATACATATTTTGTGATACAATGTACACTATAACATATAAGGTTTATCTTACCAAATTAGAAATATTGAGTTATTGGCTGATTCCTTGAGCAGTCCATTCAAACTTTATTTTATTATTTAATGACACCGTGGTTCAAGATACATTGATGCATGTTGTTATCATTGAGCACATATTTACTTACAATGAGTTATAAAGATAATGAAACAAAGTATGCAAGAGCAGGGAAGGTGAAATATGCTCACTAGTCCTCCCTCTTTGTTGGTGTAGATTTGTTTTCCCAAGCAACGAAAATAGATTTTTAGCTTATGAAAATTGAATGTTGATGTCTGGTACATTCAAGTTGATGAGTTTCAGAGTGATGAAGAAAACTAATAGATACCGGTAGCAGGTGGAAAAAATCATGTGGTTTTGTTCTTTTGTTTTGGTATTGAAATTATAACATTTAATTGAGCAACATAAAATATGTCATGCCACAATTATGTGTCCTTGAAGTTGCATGTGCCATGTGCAAAAGAGCATCACTGAGAATTTGACGATGTCTGGTGCCATTCAATAAGTGGAAACACAGGAGGGATTATTTTCCTTAGATGTATTTGGAGGAGTACATGTCTTGCACTTGCGAAATAGTTTTCATAAAGGCAGGATGACTTGTGCATTAAAAAACTAGAATATC
The DNA here is from genome assembly GCA_023375785.1 of Penium margaritaceum. Taxonomy (NCBI): domain Eukaryota; kingdom Viridiplantae; phylum Streptophyta; class Zygnematophyceae; order Desmidiales; family Peniaceae; genus Penium; species Penium margaritaceum. Next base: position 62,160 of record SZWC01002620.1, read on the forward strand.
GTGCATGCATGTCATTTATGTATTGCTTCTTCCCTTGTATCTTTGTTATCTATGTTTGTAATGATTCTTGGTGGAATCTGAAAGAATAAAGGAACTAGAGTAAATCAGCTTGACAAATGTTGAAAATCCATGATGGCAAAATTGTGTTGGCTAAATGCAAACACATACCTTGCCTTCTGAATTTTTATTATTTGCAAAAGTAGCCTGTTAAGACATTCTGCCTAATCAACTACATCGGAGAGACTCCGGAATTACCTTAAGAAAATGTCATGAAATGAAGCACAAACATTTTTTAACTGAACCTCTTGAAGGAAAACTTTACATTTAGGGTACCATGTTTTCATACAAATGAATTTTCAATAGTCGTTTTGCTATTAATTGTCCATATTGCATGAATTGATTAATTTGAAACATATAATTACAAATAATCACACATTGTAAATGAATGTACGACCAAGAAACAAAGTGACATGAGCATGCCACTTTAATAGAGCATAAGTTGAGATGTAGGGATGATTTAAACCTATGAATCCACCGTACATGCTCTGTGGTCTGACTGCTATCCGCAATGGAGGACAAAAGATATAAAGAAGATGATATTATTCTTAATGATATTCAAATAAATGATTCAATGACTAATGGTGTCTCAAAAAGAAAGCACCAGATTGTTCTTTCTGTTGTAGCAAGAATGCAAAAATGTGGCAATTATATGTGTTACTCCATGTTAGATTCCATATTCCAAAGCCCACCTTCCATATCCCTTTAAATGTTGAAGTTCATTTTAAGACAGAAAAGACTATAGAAATTTTGTGACATGCAAGGGGTCTATTCTAATTTTAAGCCCATTTTACTTTTGCATAGAGATAGTAAATAACTTTTTTGAATGGAAAGCTCAATGAAGCTTCAAATTAAATAACTTGTACGTCGAGTGATCACTTCCTTTATGTTGCATGACAACTTATTCCGAGAAAGGCTACCAAGGACCACCTTCCTCCTTTAATTTACACTAGAGCTTGCTAAGATTTTGAGACATGCAATCAATATTTGTTATTTGTTGTTTAACAATGGTTCTAATCACTTGCATAATTGCACATTATGTTGGAAATTGACATATTTCATCACTCTATAACACATTTACAATGGATATCATACTTTCATCTTCTCTTCATTTCCATCATGGAACGATTTAGTAGCAAGGTCATAGGAAGTTTACTACCACTCCGAAAAAAGATGCCAATGTTTGTGTTTCTATGTTTTCTCTTAAACCGCCTCGTATACCAACCCATCA
>SZWC01002620.1:76768-91768 GCA_023375785.1 Penium margaritaceum
AGAGAGAGAGAGAGAGAGAAAGAGAGAGAGAGAGAGAGAGAGAGAGAGAGAGAGAGGGAGAGAGAGAGAGAGAGACAGAGAGAGAGACAGAGAGAGAGAGAGAGACGGAGACAGAGACAGAGACAGAGACAGAGGCAACTCTCAGTTGCAAGAGCGAGGCACATTCTCCACCCCACGTGACAGATGAGCTCCCGGTCTCCACTGTACAAAAAGAGGCATGGCTGTGGGCTTTGTACGAGGGCACAGAGTGCTGAGGCTATGGCTATGGGTTGACATGCGCTGGATGAGCCAGGGCGACGGGAACATCTGCGACAGGAACCACGCGATCGGTGTAAAATAAGGCCCAGGGATGGTGTCCCTGCAACCACACTTCAAGTTTTGAGTTGCGTGTGTGCACCGTTGTGTTCATGTTCCGCGATGTCCTGAAGGCGTTACTCAAAACGCAAGTTTTGGTGGAACACGGGAACTCTTTGTATCGACGATGGGTGAATGGGTACGTTGTGAGGGGTAGAGAGTGACTCATGATGTGGGAAACATGGAGAGACAAAACGTATGTGCCTAAAGATGTGAATGGTGATTACGGAAGGTATGCATGTGGAGAGATTTGATTTCTTCCCTCTGAGATCTGTGTTTGTGCATTTGTGCAACCCTAGCGGAGGGAATTAGAGAACCCCCTTAAGCAACATGTCATGTAAGAGTGTACAATATAGGTAGCACGTCGTGATTGACAGTGCTTGGAACTGTGGAGAGACGGCATCGATATGCTTGAAAGAGAGAGATTCGAGGATAAATGTGGAATGACAAAGCAACACAAGCTTCGGAATATACTCTCGCATATGTGTGTGCATAGAAGCGATGAACTCCAACCTGTTGGCTTATGTATCAGTACCACATGGTGACCTCTAGCCTCACCGCACATTCACCTCACTGATGCAGGTGAATGACTAGAGAGAGGCAACACAGCATGCCATGTCCTCATGACGACGTGTCCTCACGCCGGGCCAACTCCTGCCAACAGGCCAGCAGACTTCACCACTCTTGCGTGCTCTCGGGGCGCAACCCCATACATTATCTCTTGGTTGTGTGCATACTTGGCATAAACAAAACTGGGTACCCGCCTAGGTCTAGTTCTAGCAGGCGGCCTTTCTGGCTATTTTGGGTGATCCCAAAATTCTGCCGTTGCTAGTTTAGAATCACCACGTTGGAGGGTAGCGAGCGAGAGCTCGCTCGTTGCTCGCTCGCTCGCACCCGCGTCGATCACTACTGTGACCCGTGACTTGTGTTTTTGTTCTTTTTTGCTCGCCGCTTGGCCTGCAACTCTGCGTGGATCTATCATGATATGGTGTTGTGTGTCTAAGGATACCTACACACTCTTCGTTGCTCACTCACGTTCGGTCTCTACCTACTGGTATGAGAGCAAGGGCACAAGAACATCGCAGAAGAGGCGATCCTGGTCGTAGAACCCTTGCCGCCATCGTCTCCGTCGCCGCCACCGCTGCTGCCGCATCACATCTACAAGTGCGGCACCTCAACAACACTCCCGGCACCTGCACTTTGCGGATCGGCAGAGAGACTCTCCTCTCTCCACCTCCTCGGCTTTGTCTACCCCTGCTGCATTCTACCTCCGCCTCCTAACCTTGTCCCGCCTTCTAACCCCACGGCTCCTAGCCCCTATCACCCCTCCGTGGCCGACAGCAGCAGCTTGGACTATGCCCAGTCACGGATTGGGCTGCGTGAGAGGGGTAGCAGCAGCACTGCCCACCTCTATAGCTGCTGCATTTGCAACGGCATCACTAGCGTCTTCAACTGCGTCGGCCTCAGCAACAGTAGATGCTGCACCCGCCCGTGCTGTTCTCACCACTACCGTAGCAGGTAATGCTGCTGCCTTAGAGCCCGTGGAGCAACTGTGACGGCTGCAAGGCCTTATTTCGCTGGTGGCAAACGGCACCGGAACCGACAGCCGGCCGGCGTCCCCCACCGTCCACACTACGCACGAAGCCAGCGCTGTAGCGTTGGCATCACCCGGTACTCTCGCGTCCCGCGAGGCCGCAGGGGCGTTGTCACTTGGTCCCTACTACGAGGGGCGGTTGACGCGCCGTCACACGTGCTCGCATCGAGGTGGGGGCAGTGACAGCACAACCGGGACGCTACTAGCCCAACCCGAAGAGACTTCACGTCACTGCTCGGTAAGCGCCTCCCCCCCTTTCCCTCCCGGTTTCAATCCGCAACCGAAGGCCTCTGGCGTCGAAGACCTTACCGTCACTCACTTGTACGCTACGTTGATTGACGACGCCACCACACTTGCCACTACACTCACGCACGCAGCCGCCGCTATCATAGACGCAGCAGCTGCTGCTGCAGCAACATTTGCAACAACGGCTAGGGATTTGCGTGCCCCTACCTCAACGTCAGCTGGGCGAGCCACTGAGGCCTACAGTGAGGCTGTAGTGGTTGTTGGCCCCATTGCTGTTACAGGCGCAGACATCAGCACACAGGATTCAGCAGCCTCATCCGCTGTTGCCTCAGCGACTACATCAACAGCATCTACCACAATAGCTTCTGCAGCAGCAATCCATACCTCCACAGCTGCCACTGCTACATCTACATCGTTGGCTCCATCGGCCGTTTCCAGCATTGTCACTGCTTTCATCTCCATCGTAGCTTTCTGCACCACACTTAGCGCCGTGTTCACCATAGGCGCACTAGCCTTGATAGTCCCCGCTGCATCTATAGTCTCCATTTTGGCTACAGCCTCCATTGCCGTTGTCCCTCCTCTTTTGGCTTTCCTGCGCAGTCCTTCCCCTCCTATAGCATCTTAAGTCTGCCCCCATTTCCATGCATTGCTGGCCTTTGCCCGTTCTCCCCCTGCGGTTTCTTGGCGTGTCTGACTTTGGATGGGTTGTTGTGAAGCACTTTTACTATGTGCCTATGGCACTCCCATTTTCCCATGCCCACTAGAACTGGGGAAACTCTACCAAAATTTGCCCTGTAGAGCCCCTCAATCACCACCATGCCTGGTGACAACGAGTCAGTCATCGCAGACTTACGACGTTAGCTGAACTTTGCTCGCGAGGCTCAGCGAGAGGCTGAAGAAAAGCTCAAGCTAGCTAATGACAACCACGGTGTGTTTGTTGATGAAGTCACCGCTGTTGTGCTCAAGTGCCTCCCTGCTGCGTCTGTCTCGCCGTCTGGTGCCCCACTGGTACCAATGCTGGCGCCTCTTCCACGCCATCTGCTGCTAGCACCGCTACCGCTGAGCCAACCGATGTCCCGTCTACAGTCACTCCCACCGTTGTAACTCGTCAGCATGAATCTTTCTCCCAACCGCTTATGCTCGCCGCTGGGCTTGCCTTCTCCTCCTGAGAGACCCGATTCAGTGCCTCGGCTCAAGGGGAACGCTTGTGGCGGTTGTATTTCCCAACAGTCCCTCCCATTACACCTGTCAATGATGAGTCCGCTTGCGCCGTCGGTGCTCTCATTGCTGCTATAGCAGAAACCCTCATCAATGATGTTGGCACCTATAATGGAGATCCTGCTACCCAGCATTTGGTTGACCCCATTGGTGCGTACACAATGCTTCGTCGTCGCACCACTGTCACTGGCCAGACTGCTCATAGTGCGCTTAACGTGCAATTTAACACACTCTCGATGCATGCGGGCGAATTGCCAAATGCGTACTAGGCATGCAGGCTCAACTGCTTCATGAGCTTGGCGATGCAACACTGGGCCTGTTGTCCGCAGTGCTTACCATGGTTAACGGGTTAACTTCCGAGCTGTCTGACGTCCTTCACGGCATCAAAGCAGATGAGCTATAGGGCCTCACATCCTAGCCCATCCCACCAAAATCCCCTCCTGGCGTTGGTGCCCTCTCGGACTTAACCGCAAAGTGCCTTGCTACTGGGTGGACCAGCCTTCAGAACAAGTGTCTTCATTGTTCCGCTGTCGCAGAAGTTACCGCTGTCACCACTACCTCCTCTTCCTCTTCCTCCACCTCCACCTCTACCTCTACCCCCTCTTCCTCTTTGACCTCTACCGCCACAACCCTCGGTTCTCAGGGCCGTGGACGTGGACGGGGTATGGGCTAGGGCAAGGGGAAACCTGTCGACCCCGTCCCGCCTTGTGTGCCTGGCGTGGCCTTATGGTGGAACTGCGACTCTTCCAAGCACTCTCCTCATAAGTGCCCTGCATCACCTAATTACCTCTTCCTTGCAAGCGCCATGCGTTCTCACCGGGTGCATTCCACCGGCTCTGCCTCTTATGCTGCCAGCACACGCTCGAGCTCTGCGACTCGGTCTACCGGTTCCTCCTCCGCACATGCCTATTCCACTGCTGGTGCTCTCTCTATGCCTCGGCCAGTGTAGTTCCATTGGGGTTGGCCACCGGCCTATGGACCGTCTGTCTGTGGCGGGCCACCTTCTCCGGCCTACTTCGCTCCTCCGTGGCATCCTCCTTACTTGGATTCCTCTGCTCCGTCACCTGCTGCGCCTTTCGTTGACGGAGAGGGCCAGATGGAGTAGTCTCTTTTGCAGTGTCTCCACTTTTGCAATCAGGGAAGTGAGAGTGTAGCGGCATTGGCCGGAAGACTTTCATGTCAGACTGACACAATCCTTCGCGGGGACCCCCCGGTCATGTCCTTGGTTTCCTGTCTTCGTCTATTTTGTGGGTTGAGTACTGGTAGTCTTTTGTTCTCCCACATCATCTCGCAATCTGTGACTTGTCCTCCCCTCACGTTGTCACAGTTGCTATGTGTGGTGTTCTTCCCCATGTTTTGCGTCTTTGGTGGCTTCTAGGTCCTTGACTCTGGTGCCACCTACCACATGACGTCCGTTCGTTCCTCCTTTGTCTCGTTGGGTCCTCCTGCTCCCGTTCGCTTTGTCCGCACCGGGTCCTGCCAGTTACTCCCTGTTTAGGGCATTGGTGTTGTTCGCTTCGTTGGCCCCAGTGATGTGCTATTCTTGCCTAACATGCTGTATGTGCCTTCCTTGGAGCTCAGCCTGCTGTCGGTGACCTCTCTTGATGATCAGGGTATGGATTTCTCAACCAGTCAGGGTGTTAGAACAGTCCATCTTCGTCTCTCAGGTCGTGTTGTCTTGCAAGGTTTCAAGTACGACAAGCTTTACCATGTTTCTTTGATTGCACCTTCTACCTCCTCAGTTGGCTCCTCTCTTTTCCACGTCACTCCCTTTCTCTCCCTTGACGATGTTCAACTCTCGCATCAATCTCTTGGCCATGTTCACACTGATGCCATCACCAGCATGCTCTGCCTCCAACCGGCTCTCGGTCTGTCACCCTCCACCTTTTCGTTGCCTTGTCCCTCTGCCCGCCTTGACTGCATCCAAGGCAAGATGCATCGCTCTCCCTTTGCCCCCTCTACCTCCCAGTCTTCCCACCCCCTTGATCTTGTTCATGCTGATGTCATGGGTTCCCTTCCCCATAAATTTCTTTGAGGTTCCGGCAGGTATGTTCTATGTCTCACTGATGACTTTTCTTGATTTTGCTGGATCTTCGCTCTTCATTAAAAGAGCAATTTTTGTGCGGTCCACGAGCACTGGCTGCTGCAAGCTAAACGGTCATGTTAGCGGTCCCTGCGTGTCTTTTGTAATGACCGGAACGGTAACTTCCTTGGTCCTACTGCCCAGCTCCTCGAGTCCAGAGGGGTGTCAAATCTCGCGATGCCTTGTTCTTCAAATCCATCTTCCTTTGTGACCTGAGTCATCCTTCACCCGCTGCTTCCTTGCTACTGCTCTCTTGGTTGTCGGGGGATGTCGGTCCTGTGGTCCCTAGTACCGTCCTATTGTCCCCGCAATCCCTGCTGTTGTCTCTTCTCAGTAGCCTTCACCCTCATTGCGTCCCCAGGTTTCCGACACAATGCCTACATGGTCCTCTGAGTCTCTCCAGGCCTTTTCACCCAGCGCTCCTCCTTCCCATGTCTCAACTCCTGCCCTGTCTGAGTCAGTGTCTGCTGCGCACTCCTCTGCGACCCCTTCCAGTCTGCTCACCTCGATCATGCCCAGTCCACCGGCTCCTCCCATGCCTTCGCGCGGTGCTCCCACCGAACCTAGACGCATCTCACCCTTTGTCTGTGGGGAACGCCTCCGCACTTTCCCTACCCGCTCCTCCAACATCACACCCGTTCGTCGAAGTCTCACCTTGAGCAGTCGCCGGAGTTGCCAACTCGCATGATTGCCTTGGGCCTGGCCACTGGGGTTGTCCATCCCAGCTCTATCCTTGGGTATGAACTGCTCGTGACGGAGTGTGAGAAAGCACTTGAAGCCGCCATTCTTGGCAGTTTCGCAGATTGTCATGCAACTGCTGCTGTGTCACCATCGCCACCTAATCCCATCACAGTCCGACAGGCATGTCCGGCACCTGAGTCACAGTTGTAGGAGGTTTCCATGCAGGGTGAGATTAGAGCTCTAGGCGATCATGCCGGTACAAGCTGGTCAATCTTCTGCCGGGCCGCAAGGCCATTGATACCCGATGCGTTTTTCGATGGAAGTACAAGCCTAACAGCGAGCTCGACAAATACAAGGCACGTCTCACTACCAAGGGGTTTTCTGAAGTCCCCGGTGTTGACTTCCATGAGACATTTGCCTCTGCCGGACATTACACCACAACTCGAGCTCTCCTAAGTCGCGTCGCATACCTTGACTGGGAGGTTGAGCAGATGGACGTCAATAATACCTTCCTGCATGGAAAATTGGATGAGGAGATTTACATGGTCCAACCCTCACGGTTTACAGTACTGATAGAGTCTGGAGACTGCGTAAGGTCCTCTACGGCCTGAAGCAGTCCCCGAGATGTTGGAACTAGGAGATCACCTTAACCCTGGAGAAAGGGGGATACCAACGGAGCATAGTTGATCCATCCCTTTTTGTCACCCCAGTGTCAGCACCATTTGCCTCCATCCTCATGTACGTCAATGACTTGCTGATGGTGTCTTCGAGTTGAGAGACAGTGGCGTTTGTTAAGCCCTTGTTGCAGTCCACTTAGAAGGTGAAAGAATTGGGTCCAGCTCGTGTCTTTGTAGGCATAGAGCTTGAGCGTGACCGTGCTCATCACGTTCTTCACGTTTGCGAGGCTGTGTACGTCAGGAGCCTGGGGGAGCGCTTTGCCTCCCTCACGAGTCTGCGCCCACTACTTCAACGCCGATGACGCCCGCCGGAAAGCGGTTGTTGAAGAAACTGGACGTGTCAAAGCTGGGGGAGCCAGTGGATGTGACTGACTACCTGCGAGTGATAGGGTCTCTGATGTGCCTGGCCACCACCAAGCGAGCAGATATTGCCTTGATAATGAGGTTTCTTGCTCAGTTCTTACAGTGCCCTAGAGTACGAAACATGGAGGCAACGCTACGTGTCATCAGGTATGCACTCTCTACCACTCGTGTTGGTCTCTATCACCAAGCAGAGCAGTCAGTGGTTGTCAATGGATACATTGACAGTGATTGGGTGCATGATGTGGATGCTCGCAGCCGCACGGGCTATATATTCCTTATCAGGGGGGAAGCGATGTCATGGAAAAGTGGCAAGAAAGGTTGTGTGGTGCACAGCTCCACTGAGGCTGAGTATGTTGCTCTTGGCGCAGACACTTGTGAGAGCGTCTGGTTGTTTCACTTGTTGCAATAGTTGCACGTCCCCATCCGTTGCATCACTTTGTGCTATGACAATCGAAGCACAAAGGCCATTGCTTAGCACAATTGCATGCATCACACTCACACAAAGCATATCAATATTGAACACCATTTTGTGCATGAGCTTGTGGCTGCAGGCAATGTGCAGATCGTGTGGGTTGACACTAGACAACAACGAGCTGACTTCCTCACAAAGGCGCTTAGCAGTAAGGCCTTCAAGGCAACAGATCACACTGTCGGTCTGTTGTACGCTCATGATGCTCCAGGCTGATATGTTGTGCCAGTGTCAGTGTACAAGCCTGTGTCACTACTCGTGATATCGTTGTTGTGACTGTGGGCATTTGTGTGCAGTTCGGCTGTGGGTCATGGGGGAGTGTTGGTTTATGTGTTAGTACCACATGGTGACCTCATGCCTCACTGCACATTCACCTTACTGATGCATCTGATTGACCAGAAAGACACAACGCTGCATGCTATGCCCTCATGAAGATGTGTCCTCACGCCTGGCCAACTCCTTCTGCCACCAGGCCCGCAGAATTCACCACTCTTGCATGCTCTCATGGCGCAGCCACATACATTATCTATTGGTTGTGTGCGTACTTGGCATAGACAAAACCGGGTTGTCTCCTAGGTCTTATTCTAGCATGCGGCATTTCTTGCTATTTTGGGTGATCCCAAAATTCTACCGGTGGTGGTTCAGAATCACCACGAAGGAGGGTAACAAGCAAGAGCGAGCTCGCTGCTCGCTCGCTCGCACCCGCGTCGATCACTACCGTGACCCGTGACTCGCGTTTTTGTTATTTTTTTTCTTGCCGTCTTTAGCTATAACTTTGTGTGGATCTATCATGATATGGTGCTGTGTGTCTAAGGGTACACATACACTCTTCGTTGCTCCCTCTCGTTCAATCTCTACCTACACAACCAACAAGTGGAAAAAAGATCAATCTAGCTGCAGACTCTTAAACAATAGTTGGTTACAACCTCGCAGTCGTACGAGATCCTTGCTAGTCCGAATGATAGCGGAAAGAAGCACCAGGTGCAGAAACAGAAACTTAACGTGATTGAGTAATATCATTAAGAAAATGGTTTCGGGGGGCTTGTCATTAAGAAAACTGAAAAAAGAATGTGAGGGCGCGCCAGCTGAGGCTCATACTATCGACGAAACCGTCGAGTGTCCAAGAAACCAAGCGAGTGAGTGTCAACCATTCCAAAGGTCACCGTGACTGACATACCAATACTCTTCCATGACCAAGAAGCACCAATCACCACAAACAAGAAAAGGTCACAAAACGACAATGTCCACAACCAAAGACAAAGGGAATGTGGCAGAGCTACAGGAGAATGGTGAACGGAGAGAAGAAGTAGCAAGAGGGTGCATGGATCACCCACAAGCAAAAGCATATGGAAGGAGTCCAACATTGCACAGTGCAAACTTGAACTTGATGCTACCAAGCGCCTTTGTGAGGAATTTTTCACGCTTTTGCCGTGTGTGAACACCCACGACACAAACATCACAACTGTCAACTGACCTGAGGGAACGGACTAGAAAACAAGGCCTATACAATATCACTTGCAGTGTACTCGTAGTATTTCAACTAGGAGGAGATATCACCCTCAAAATCACGGTCCCACACTGGACAGTTAATAGGAATCACTCTCTTGTATTGTGTCCTTAGCACTTTATCACTTTTGTACGAGGAGCTAGTTCCTGGGGCTTAGACCAACCTATGCTTCTTTAGTTTCTGACTCTTGTGGACAAATCTAGTAGGAGTCCCAAAGGTAAGAACTGCAATGAACCACAGGTAACTGACATGTACTTATAGTCCTAGAGCTAGCCTCTAGCCTAGGCGCGCAGTGGCTCGTTAGGTGACCCACTTCGGAGGCAATCTGGATTGCATCATCACCCTGCCTACATGGCGCTCTCTGTGACCACCAAGTGGCGCCATCCACCAGGAAGGACCTTGGAATGTTTAGAGATGTCTCTAAGAATCTTCCTGTTCCCCATGTGGTCAAAAAGAAAGTTTTCCACTGTAGGATTCAATACAATGACCTCTCATTGTGAAGACTAGTTCTGGAATGTCTATGCCAAAAGGAGTTGTCCTAGGTAGTGCTTGCTGGTTATACTATCCCGTTTAGACCAAGGGGAATTGATCCAAGGAACAATGCATATCTTGTCTATCTGGATCTGACATAGGGGACTTCCTCTAGGGGAGCAGCGCATGCCTATTCTGTCCTATGCCTGTCCAAACTAGAGCTATGGACAAGGGGCATATGAGATGGACAAACTCTCAATTGCACCCGTGTCCGTTTGTTTTGAGATATTTTATCCCAAGTTGTCTTGGCTTTTAGTCTTTGTTCGCTGTATTGACCATACCGATCCCTCGCGTACCTGCAGAGTGTAAGTCCCTATCAAGTACCTTGATCATACAATCTGCAAGAATCTTCTTGGTCTCGACGTATTCCAGGTCCACAATCTCTTTTACAACCACATTGCGTGAGTAGTGGCACTTGATGTCGATGAGCTTGGCCCGCCGGGAGATGACATCATCCTGTGCCATTTGTACGGTGCTTTTGTTGCGGATGTGGACTATCGTTGCTTCTGTCTGTGGTACTTTTGCCTTAGCAAGCAAGCTGCGTAGCCATTGTGTCTCCTTGCATGCTTTAGGGAGAGCAATGTACTTTGCTTCAACGGTGGAGAAGGAGACACAGTATTGATTTCTTCTTGCCCAAGTGACTGCACTACCATTCAAGAAGCACAAGAAGCCAGAAATAGAATGTCTTTCATCAATTCTTCCTCCCTGATCAGCTTTGATGTAGCATACGAGGCACAACGGGTCAGATTCCTCTTGGCCTCCAGAGGGAGTTCCATGTGTTGTGTCTTTTGTAAACAGCGCATGATGCGCTTCACGGCTTGCCAGTACTGTGGCCTTGGATTGGCTACAAGCCTATTGACCTGTTCCACGGCATGTCAAATATCAGGGTGTGTTCCGACCGTGGCATACATGAGGCTGCAAATAGTAGACTGGTAGGGAATATTCTCAATCTCATGCTGTTTTACTTCCGTGTTGGGGCTCATGGATGAGGCAGGCTTGTAGTTTGTTGTCATGGGTGTACTGATAGGCTTGCAATCCTCCATGTTGTAGTGCTTTAGGACCTCTATGACATACTTGGTCTGATTTTAGCTCGATGGTACCTGCTACTCGGTTGCAATGGACGGCTATCCTGAGGTACAACTTGAGAGGACCCATATCCTTCATCTTCGACCTGCTGCTGAGATTTGACTTCAGCTCGTTCAACAGCTGGATAGACGATCAGGTCGTCCATGTATAGTACAATCAACATCTAGCCTCAACTCATCCTCTCACACGTAGACACTAGGGTTTTTCTGATAGTGCGTCAAGGTGAGTCCAGCCATGAAGCCATCCATCTCCTCGTACCACATCCTTGGGGCTTGTATCAGCCCGTAGAGCGCTTTCACGAGTTTCCATACTTTGTCCTTCTGGAGCCTTGACTCCTTCTCAGGCACTCAACACCTCTTTGTCTAGCTCCTTGTAAAGGAAAACTGTCTTGACATCCATCTAGTGGACCTCCAGATCTTTGCCAGTAGCGATGTCGAGCATGGATCTCATGGAGGAGAAGGTGACGAAAGGCACAAAGGTCTCCTCGTACTCTAAGCCTACACGTAGGAAAAACCCCTTCGCCACAACTCTCGCCTTGTACTTTTCAACAGTACCACATCCTGCTTGAACTTCTTCCTGAGCACCTACTTTGATCCCACAACATGGGTATTTGGGGGCCTATCCAACAGAACCCATGTGTCGTTCTTTTTAATGGACGTGAGTTTGCTGCCCACTGCCTCCTCTTACTTGGCTGCATCTCGCATGTTCATGGCCTTTGTTAACGATCACAGGCTCTCCCTGAGCCAAGCATGGCCTGTTGAGTCCAGTCCATTCGGCACTCTCAGCATCATAACTTGACAGAGGTTTCTTCTGGCGCGTACTGCGCTGGAGTGTGGCTGGTGGTGCCTCGAGGCTTAGCTGCTTCTTTTGCTCTTGTTTGGGTAACGCTTGTGGTGCTGATGATCTGTTGTTCAAGGAAGAGCAACTGGCATCAGAGTTAGACTTCGAGGCCTCGGTCGACTCAGACTCAGTGTCATAGTCCATTGCTGCATCAGCTTGCCCAGCCACTCTCCGTACAGTACCATCACCCTGCTTCACTTGCACAATCTGCCACTTCTCAGGTGCATGATTACTTGATTCAAGTAGCACAACCCACTCTCCTTATTTGGGAGCATGGAAAGGGTCCAGTAGCTCTTCCTTGCCGAGTGTCCTCTCATCAAACTCGACATCTCGGCTCTTGATGAGCTTTTGAGCCGCCTGGTCCCAAAGCCTGTATGCCTTGTGTGCAGTGGCGTAGCCGACCATTACACACTTGCGAACGCATACATCCAGCTTACCACCTCCTTCACCTGCTTAAACCTTTGCCCAGGCATTGCAGCCAAAGACCCTCAGGTGCAAGGCATCTGGCATCTTCAGCTACTTCTCTTGCTGCTTCTTGCCGCGTCTGCCAACTGTGGCTGCTGGAGTGACGTTCGCGAGATAGCAAGCAGTTATTGCAGCTTTAGCCCAAAAGCGAGGTGGGAGTTTGGCATCAAAGAGCATGCTTGTTGGAAGCTGTGGGCAACACCATGTTCCTAGAGGCCTATGAATTAGATGGTCCGGAGGTGTTGGGCGGTCGGGCCGAGGGACGCAGCCCTATGGCTACAGGCGGGTCCCACTGGCACAGGGGATTGTGTGTTCTTGGCTCTAGTTGATTTCCGTCTCCAGGCTCAACTCTGGCTTGGGCTGCCCCTTCGGACTTAATCCATCGTGGTGGCCATGGCCTACTGCCAACAGAAGTGACACAAAAGTCGAGGTTCGGGCCTATAATCGTATCACAATGCAATTCGTAATGAGTTGGTGGAGATTTGTCGTGAGCATTCTGTGCGCATGATGGTGGAGCCGGAGAACCTACTACCGGGGGGCTCTGACCGGACGTTCTTGTTTTCGACTCGGTGCAGGGCACCACATGGACGGTGGACGTCACCACTGTGGATGCACAGTCGGAAAAGGTGAGGGGCAAGGGTGAGGCACTGCCAATTGCTGAGACCCGGAAGGAGACAAAGTATAAAGCTATGCTTGGTGTCTTTCCGGGGTGGAGACTGCGCCTTGTCGCATGGGAAACCTTTGGCAGCTTGGGCCCAGATGGTTGGCGATTTTCGTTGGGTGGCATCGTTGAGCTTGGAGAGGGGTTGTGGCCAACGTAATGCGGCAGATCAGCCAGGGTGATCGGCAAAGGCGGTGAATTTTTTCACACAGAGGCTCTCCATTGCGGGGATCCGGCTGCAGTGCAAAGCGATCTGTGAATTTGGCCTGTGATGGGACGGTTTGGACTTGTCCCTCGGCACGGATTCCACTTTCCCACCATTGATGCCATGGTCAATGGGCCCTCTTGCTCTGTTGGATCTCTGTTACACTGATCCTCCAGAGGGGGAGGAAATTCTATTGAGATTCTGATTCTTGCACCCCTCTTTTATGCTTTTCTCTTCCACCTCATTGTGCCATAGGTGGCGGAATTTTGCATATTACCATGTGCTTGTGCCGGTCCGTGGTGATGTTTATTGTTTGTATGAAGATTAATTATAAAAAAGAGCATGCTTTGTATCATGCTGAGGATAGTCTAGTTCATCCGCTCAGCAACACCATTACTCTAGGGGGTGAGGGTGTGGTGGTTTGGTGGTTGATGCCGTGTTGGCTCAACCAGCCTTTGCATGCCTCATACTCAACATCGTTGTCTGTGCGTAACGACTTGACCTATTTTCTAGTCTGCCTCTCTAATATGGTGACAAACTCTTGTAGCTTCTTGGCGACAAACTCGTACAGCTTCTCCTTGACCTCTCCTTTTGCCTTGAGGAAGTAGATCCATATCTTGCAACTGTGGTCATCGTGAAGGCCAGGAAGAACTTGCTGCCACCGTTTGAGGGAGTAAGCAATGGTCCGCACATGCCCAAGTGAATCAAGTACAAGATTGCTGCCGCACGTTGCCCATTATGCTCGAAGGGATTTCTCTTTGCTTAGCCTTTGAGGGCATGGATCACGAGATATGGTTAATCATGGCCATTTCTTACACTCTTTGCTCTTACCAAAGAGAGTTCTTTGCACCTGTCTCTACACTCCTTCCATTGTGCATGATAGGATTGTACTTTTGTCCTAATGGCTAGAAAAATCTCTTCTTAGGAGGGACCTCAGTGCGTGGGGTTAGTGCGCACTCTGTGTGCTTATTTGTCTCATATTTCCCAGTATAACTGATGTTTTTGTCCTGTGTGACCAAGAAATTCCCCTCTTAGGAGGGACGTTAGTGCGTGGGGCTATTGCATGTGGGAAGTGTGCTCAGTCACCATGCAAAAATACACTATGAGCGCACTTAGTGTGTGAATTTGTCTCATGTGTCCTAGAAAAACCTGAAGTTTATCTTATATGGCCAAAAAGATCACTTCTTAGGATGCACCTCAGTGCGAGGGGGTAGTGTATGTGGTGAGTGTGCTCAGTAACCATGCAAAATTACACAAAGAGCGTACTCATTGTGCTGATTTATCTCACATGTCTTAGTGTATTTTGATTTTTATCCTATTTGGCCCAAAACGTCCCTTGTTATCACTGTGTTATAATTTGTAGTTAATGAAAAATCATGTTAAAACATATGTCCACATTTATTCTTACATTATGTGTTTCCATGTACTTTTAGAGCCACCAAGTTTTATTCCCTTTTAGGGAACGAAAAGGCATTCATTAAGAGCTAATAGTCAAACGGGGTGCAGTGTGAAGGTTTTTTTTCATGGATCGTTTAGCGTCTCACTGGTAGAATTCTTGTTGGGACGTAGTTTGGATGTATGTCCAAACTATCCGTCCATGTTACATCATTATGAAACTTCCAATTTGTACATTGCGCTCCATTGCTCGCTTCCGCTGTCTTTTGTCGTCCGCTTGTCCAATTTCATCGCTTCGCGAGCTTGACGGCCAGCTATTCAACGACGACCGTTGATGCTGAATATAGCCTGAGGCATCTCGCACTAAAAGTCACTTGGGTCGTTGCAATGTTGTCTAGAGAAGCCCCCCAGTGTACGGGGGTAATGCATGTGACGAGTACACTTGAAATAAGTGGAGAAGTGCACTTATCACGCACTGAGTGCACCGCCGCCTTTGGAGGCCACTGCAGAATTGGTTTAGCCAAGACATCACAAACACTTTCGTTCGCTCCGCAAATGCATTGTAAAAAATAAGGTGAACCTCACCGACCATCAGAGTTTGGAACCAAGGGAAATGGCAACCCAC
>SZWC01002620.1:96768-108471 GCA_023375785.1 Penium margaritaceum
CTTCTGTCCAAGTCTTGCCAGCAGCTCATGCAGCCACACGGCTTCCTTTGATGCTTCACTCAAGGCGATGTACTGAGCTTCGGTGGAGGAGAGAGCGACGCACTCTTGCTTCTTGCTCCTCAAACTGATTGCACCTCCCCCGAGTACAAACACGAACCAATTGGTTGACCTCCTTGTGTCCAGGTAATCTCCCCAATCTGCATCACTATAGCCGATGAGGATGGGGCTATTGTTGCCGTTGAAGGTGAGGCAAAGGCTGCTGCTGTTGTCAAGGTAGTGCAGCACGCGCTTGACCGCCTCCCAATGCGGCACGCCCGGATTCGCACAAAACTTGCTGAGCACTCCCACTGCTTGGCTGATGTCGAGGCACGTGCCGACTGCTGCGTACATGAGACTCCCAAGTGCTTCTTGGTACGACACTGCTTCCATGCGGCTGCTCTCTTGCATGCCACAGGGAGTCTGCGTCATGAGTCGGAGTATGCTCAGCTTCGCTCCCACTTCCTGTGATATTGCGGCCTTGCGCGCTCCTGCCATGTTGAAGCACTTGACGATGTCGCTAACGTACGTGCGCTGCAACAACTCCAAAGTCAGCTGCTGCCGGTCGTGCTTGACCTGAAGGCCAAGGTAGTAGCTGAGCTCTCCCATGTCTTTCATGTCAAACCTGGCAGCAAGGGACTGCTTCACATCGTCCAAAAGAGACTTGGAGTCAGATGCAATGAGAAAATCATCAACATAGAGCAAGATGATGACCTGGCTTGCCTCTCGCGTGTGCCCATAGACTGCATGGTCAGCTTCACTGCGCACAAAGCCAAGGCCAACCAGCTGCTCATCCATCTTGTGGTACCATGCTCGCGGGGCTTGCTTCAGGCCGTAGAGGAATTTCACAAGCCTGCACACCAAATCCTCCTTTCCCTCCACCACATACCCCTCCGGCTGCTCCATGTACACATCCTCCTCGAGGTCACCATTCAGAAATGCACAAGTCACATCCATTTGGTACACCTCCTAGTCCATAGCAGCAGCAAGAGCGAGGATCGCTCGGATGGATGGGAACTTTGCGACAAGTGCAAATGTCTCATTGTAATCCACTCCCTCAGTCTGTGCATACCCCTTTGCAACCAACCGTGCTATGTACCTGAGCACCTTACCATCCGCACCACTCTTGCGCCTGAAGATCCACCAGCACCCAATCACACAGCTGCCACGTGGAGCTTCCTTGAGGGTCCAGGTTCCGTTCTTCATGAGCACACCATACTCCTCATCTATTGCGACACACCAATCTGCCGCCTCGTTGCTACGCATGGCTTCAGCAAATGTGGCTGGGTCATCGGTGACTGTGAGGAAGAGAAGCTTGAGGTCAGACGACTCCGTTGGTGGTGGAACGGTGCACATGTTCACCAGCTCCTCCAGCGGCCTCTGTTTTCTTGCGAGGCGCTCGGATCGCCTCAGCGGCTCCCCACTGTCCTTTGCACCTTTGTTAATGCGTGCGGATTGTCGTGGCAGCTGCTGTATGTTTCTTTGTTGCTCCTCCTCATCAGATTTGGCTGCTGGCTCCTTCTCCTTCTCAGCTCCCTCCACCTCCTTGTCGTTACCGTGGTCACCGCCATCTTCCGCACTGTCCTCTTCTGTTATCAAAACTTCTCCCACTTCAGGTACAAGTGCGGGAGCAAGTGGAACTGCAGACATAGGGCTCCAAGTCAAGCCCTTCACGTCCTTTTGAAAGACCATGTCACGGCTGCGGATGATCTTACGTGCAGCAAGGTTGTAGAGGCGGTATCCCATGGTGTCGTAGCCAAGGAAGGCGGCCTTCACTGACTTTGCGTCTAGCTTGTTACGGCTGCTGGTAGGCACGTGCACGAATGCTCCACACCCCAAGACTTTCAGGTGCATCACTGTTGGCTTGCGTCCACGCCTCCGGTGTCATCAGCGGCACGGCGCACGTGGGACTCCGGTTTTTTATGTACACGGCAGTGTTGACCGCTTCCGTCCAGAAGGTTGGTGGGACCTCCGTGTCTTGGAGCATGGTGCGAACACGCTCCATGAGTGTGCGGTTCGCGCATTCAGCCACGCCGTTCAGCTGCTGTGTTCTAGGTGGGGTGACCTCGTGCTTGATCCCGCGACGCTGGAGGAAGGTGCGGAAGTCATTGGAGAGGTACTCTCCTCCACCATCGGTGCCAAGCACCTTCAACCGCCTGCCACTCTCATTCTGTGCAGCAGCAATCCACACCTTGAAATCATCAAAGCACTCATCCTTGCCAGCCAAGAAGGACACCCACGTCTTCCACGACTTGTCATCAATGAACGCGACAAAGTACAACTTGCCGGACAGGGACTGTGATGGCATAGGACCGCACAAATCAGAGTGAACCAGTGAGAGAAGTTCAGCCGCCTCCTTCCCTTCCCCCGTGAAAGGAGCACGGGTTTGCTTCCCTTCAAGCAGCTCTCACAAGCCGATGCACCAGGCTGCTTCATCCCCTTGAGCTCCAGGCCACGGACCATCTGCTGCATGGAGATGATGGCGCCAAAGCCGAGGTGACCGAGCCGGCGGTGCCACAGGCCGATGTCATGTTTTCCCTCTCCCGCCACCAACGCTGAGTCGGCTTCCTTCTCCGAAGCCACATAGAGGCGGTAAAGACCGTCTTCCTTGTTTACTTTTGCAAGTACATGGCTTGCACGGGCAGAGATGGTGCAGCCACCATTCTCAAAGAAAACCTGCATGCCTTCGGAGATGAGAGATGAGACAGAGAGGAGGTTAGCTGCCAGCCCCGGAACATGGAGCACCCCCTTCACACAACGTTCCACGTGCTTACCCTCAACGGAAGCACAAAACACAATCTCACCCTCCTTAACCGCCATTTGCACATGATTGTACCCCATGTATAACTGACGAGGCGCGATGGCGATGTAGATGACGAACCACTCCCAGCGACACGTCATGTGCCGCGTGGCTCCCTAGTCGGAGACGTGCAAGACCCAGATGGTGGTCATAAATCCACTCTCCCAATCTGCTGCGTTCCCGGAAGCATCAGAATGCTTTCCCGCTCCCACTCCAGCCGCAAGGTCCGCCTTCTTCTTCCGGCATTCGCGCGCCTAGTGGCCCGGCTTCTTGCAGTAGTGGCAGTTCCCCTTCTTCTTCCCTCCTTCGCCATTGCCCCTGGTTGGTGCAGCACCACTCCCATGACCAGAGTTGGTGATGAGAGCGACGTCCAGACCGCTTCTGCCCTCCTCTCCCTTGCATTGCTCCTCCTCAAACAACAGGCTCTCCTCCACATCGTTGAGGGAGAGCTTGTCACCGCACTGGTCCAGGGAAAAAATGAGAGAAGTGTAACTGCTAGGAAGGCCAGAGAGGATGGTTAGCATGAGCACACGCTCCTTGAAAGGATCCTCAATCGCAGCAAGCTGGTCAGAGAGAGACTTCACCATGTTGATGTAGTCAATCATGGATCCAAACTCATCCATCTTCACAGTGTGAAAGCAACGATGTAGCTGCATGTTCATGAGGATTGACTTGGAAGCATGAGTGGATTCAAGCTTTTTCCAAACCTCCTTTGGCGTGAGGATGCCTCGAACAAGGAGTTGCTACCATTCGGCGAGGTGGAGGTAGATGGTTGCGAGGGCGCGGTCACGCTTCTTGCGGTAGGTATGGGCCTCGCCAGGAGAAAGGGAGCTTTCTGCTGGTTAATTCTCCTTCTCATCCACCTTGCTCCACAGACCCTTCTTTATCAGCACCATCTTCATGTTGTTGCTCCAGTTGAAGAAGTTCTTGCCTTCGAACTTGGCGATGTTGACGCCGTCCACCACAGAAGCGGATGTCGCCACAATAGTGCAACGTTCAGCCCGCGAACGGCTCTCTCACACAACAGGGTGCAAGGAATGCCTCAAGGATGAGACAAAGCCTTGTTCTAGCTCTGATACCACTGATGGAAAATGGGACAGCCCTCAGGGAGGTGATCAGGCTCACCAAGAGCCGCCTAGGCAGGACCAACTGTGTGTGAGAGGAAGTTGCAGGTTGCACAGATAGAAATTACGGAAGCGAATGTAGGTTTGCAAAGAACGCGAATGTCTAAATCGACTCTTGAGTGATAAAGTAAATTAGCACAGATTTTCAACAAGCCTAAGTACACCTCGTTGGGCACATGGAGCTGGAAGAACCACTCTGTCAAAGTTAACCTCCTAGCACACTCCTAGCTTAGCGGGATGAGCGGCAGTCACACTCACACAGAGAATTACCATCCCTGCCATGTGCACAACCAATAATCTTGGTGGGGACCTTCCTTGAAGCTTCCTGAAGGTCCTCCTGCCGCCTTTCTACCTTGAAGGCCGCTCCAAACCTCCCTGGCCAATAGTTGTGGCCGTCATTGGTGCTGGTAGTACAGAAGCCGTCACTTGAACCGGACCCATTGCCACCAAACCTTGAAAATCCATATCTCCCTCAAAAGGACTCCGAATCGAGTTCCGTAAAGTGCTACAGAACCAGAAAAACATCCTATATTCACTGTTGTGACCTGATGATTTTTGTCAAGAAACCCACTTTGGTCTTTTTTTTTGGCACCCCATATCCAACGTGGCCTACTTAGCTCAAGTCTAGCTCCATGCTACGCACCCTTGCATACTAGTTTTCCATGAGAGAGTAGTGCCTTGGACAAGGAGGACGTAGCCCGATGGGCTATGTGCACTGAGATCATGGGCTGAATCACTCAAAGTTTATCCGTCAACAACCACAGAGGATTGCGTGTGAAAGTACAATACCAGGCACAGGGTATACACAAAATACAAAACAACCTACATAGTGCAAAACCAGATGGATCTAACGTGGATGCTAGGAGGGAACTGTAGCCAACACGTAAGCAGATTCTCCTTTAGCATCTTTATGTTACCAGCCTGATGCACGTACACTATAGGACGCTGACGGTCACGCTAAATCTCCATATCCAAGAACACACAAGCTGGACCAATACCCTTCATGTTGTCCATAGACTGAAGGAGATTCTTCATGATGTGGATAGTATGAGAGTCAAAAGATGCAATCAAGACATCATCCATTTAGACTAGGACAGTGATAAATGGTACAGAGGGAGCACTCACAAACAGATCTAGGTTGAATGGGTTGCGACGATACCCTCCTCGGTCCAAGATAGCAGAGATTCCAAGGGTTGAGCAATGGGGAGATAGCTTTAGGCCGTACAATTCCTTATGAAGGCATCAGACTCTGCTTGTGTTGTCCTCGAACCCTAGAGGCTGGATGGGATTAATATCTTCCTCCAGCTTGCTGTATGCAAAGGCATCTTTCTCATGCATCTCGTGAAGCTCCCAATCATACAGAGCCATGTGACTCAGTAAAGATTTTTTCCAAATGGTGCAAAGGTAGCATCAAAGTCCCACAAAGCACCTGGGAAATTTCCTTGAACCGTAAAAGAGCACTATACCGCTCCACTGAGCCATTGGACCTCTCTTTCCTTTGAAACACCCAATGAGAGACTATGGCCTTGCAGCCAAGCGGAAGCTTCACCTTCTCATGAACCCCATGCTCCTCAATGGTAGCTAGCTCCTTGTGCATAGCCCTGTCCTAGAGTGTTGCATTGACAATGGAGCGGGCTCGTTGCACAATGTTAAATTTGAAGACACGTGTCGTGGTCCCACTCGCAACGAGTGCTGTGGTGGCTGAGGTCCCTCGCACAATCGTACTAGACTCAGCAGCCATAACAACACGGTGGAGCTCATCCGTGATGAGGGAATATCCAAGCACAGTATTGAGCTGCACCACAGCCGCTAGGGCGAGAGTGTCAAGGCTAGAGGCTGGAGCGGGCTGTGTGAGACCAACGACATCACGGTGGACTGGACGGGCAGACCGCATGGCCCCAGAGGAGCCAATTGGAGCAGAACTGGCAGGCAGGGCATATTGAGATGCTAACTGCAAGGGTCTCAGACAACCGCCAAGCGTGTGAATGAACGACGAGGAGATATGCAGCTTCAGGGGTGCGACTGGTTTGGTCACAGATGTGACCAAAACAGGCAATGCACGCGACAGTGCTGGCTCCAATAGTGACGCGAAAAGAGAGGATGCAGGTGACGAAAATGTTGATGCAGCAGGAGATGATGGAAGATTCGACATGGATGTTGTACGATGTTAAGCAGGCAACCATGGAGACGCAAGATGTAAATCAGCTGACTGTGCAGATGCGGTAGGATTTGAAGCATGCAATGGCGCAGACACAATAGGAGACAGTGTGGGCACCCATGCAGATGTGATAGGAGGCAAAGTCAGTGATGACAAGGATGCAATAGGGTATGACATAGGTGATGATGCGAATGCGACATGACATGAGGTGAGCATACGGGGAGGAAGAAACGGAGTATAGTCACTACCAAAGGGCATGACATAGATACCACCTCTCTCTAGACAAGAGAAGGGCACAAGCAATGGAGTAAAATGAGCAGTATCGAAAGAGAAAGTAGTCTCAAAGAAGGGAGCATCATGAGACATGACAACCCAACCACGTTGAGAGTTTGAGAATTGCCAGGCCTTGGACTGAGAGGAGATACGTAAGACAAAGGCAACCTCGAGGAAATAGAATGCCATTGTGTTGGTCCTCATGGAGCGAGATATAAGTGATGCTACCCTATACACGAGCAAGGGGGAGGTCAGCACAACGACCATACCATCGCTCGACTAGCATGACATGACAAGGCTTAGAGCAGTGGGGAACATTGTTCCAGACCCATGTTATGTAGGACATGGCCTCAAACACAAACAATGACAAGAAGGGTGCGACAACCGTCAGCTAGAGAGCGGTTCCAATGTTTTGAAATTTTGTTTTACTTCTGTGTATACGGAGTAGAGAGCCCCATTAATTTCCCACCACAATTGGAACCAAATGCTAACAACTTAAGCTGGCAAACACGCTCAACCTGGAAAAGCCATGAATCGGTCGTAGACCCGACAATGTTCTTTTGGTGAAGGGAAAAATCCAACAAAAGTGATAAAAATCATCTGCAAGACATGACACATGCTGCCTGACACCCCATTGAAACTCATTAGGGAGAGGGCCCATGAAATCTCCATGTGCAAGGGAAAATGGATGAAGTGTGGGGGATGTGGGAAAGGATAGGCGATGGAGCCTGCCTTGTCCTTAATCAAGGCAGTCAATAGTGCATGGCGAAGGGAATGTGCTAGGGTCAAGAGCGAGACCAGGCTGATGACAAAGTAGGTTATGGATGGCGGCAGTGTGCACGTGACAAAGGCATTGATGTGTGCTCAGGGGAAAATAAGGGAACGACATTCAAATACATTGCATCAGTGGCGACGGGAATTGGTGCAAACAGGGGCATGTGATACAGCTTGTCATAGTGCAGACCACAAAGGAGAGGACGACCAGATGAATGGAGGGAGACGGTTTTAGCACCATGAGATGAAATGAAGTTTATGTCCTGATCATCGAGGACAGTGAAACATAGCAAGCGACCCTCAAATGCAGGCTCAAGGAGGACTTTGGATTAGAAGACATCACCCGAAGGACCAAAAACATGCATGATACCAACGCCCTGGACTTACAACATATGGCATGCCGTGACTCTTCCGCACCGTTGATGACAAGGCCGCGTACAAGTTTGCGCTTCGCCATTTCCTGCATGAATGCGGTGAGAAAAGTCCCAGTAGTCAGTGCCAAAGCTCCAGATCAGCTTCCCCTCCTTCGGCCAGGTTGACGGTGCGTTCCTACAAGTCTACAGAATCTCTCATTGCGGGGATCTCCTTGGTCTCCACAATGTAGAGGCCTCCCTTACAATTAGCCTCCATCATGGGCTCACTGCCAGTATCTTGCATGACTACCCCCTTTATCCTGAAGAGCACCTCGTAATCCTTATCTGTCAAGCGACTGACACTTCGAATGTGATCCAGGCCAGGTACGTGCTGCACATCCTTGATGATGCGCCACACCCGTTTCCCACCAACCACCGCCTCCACGTCCACGTCTCCTTGGCTAGCAGCCGGCTCGACCTTGTTGTTCGCGACCACCATGGACTTGCTGGACTTGGTGTAGTTGATGAACCCGACCTTCTCGACCAGGGTGTGCTCCTCCGCTCTGGAGTCAAGGCATCGCCGGTTAGCCTTTTTGAGGTAGTGGTTTTGAGTTCTGTTTAGGTGCACCTTCTTGCCTTTGAAGTCCTTGCCTCTAGCCTTTGCCTCCTTGGTCCACTCATGGGCCCAGTGGCCCTCCTTGCTGTTGTTCCGGCATGCACCCTTCTTGCCGCCGCCATGTCCGCCACCTCCCTTGCCACCACTTCTTCCACCACTTGTTTTGGTGACGAGGGCTGATAAGGAACATAAGTGGATTTACTCTACGATTGCGCCATAGGCGAGCTTGTCCTCTTTCCAGTCTCCCAAGACGGTGATGAGAGGGTTCCAACTGTAAGGAAGGGCCACAAGGAGGGCCATCGCCTGTAGCTACGTGTCGATCTTCTATCCCACATTGTTGCATTGTCAAGTGAGCAACTTGATCTGCTGCATGGCAGTGATGACACCATCTCCCCCTTCCATTCTCACCATGAGGAGTCGCTTTATCGCTGGCGAAGATTTTCTTCGCCAGTGAATTGGATTGATTGATGAAAAAGTGTTTTTGCCAAGCCTCGGCTGCCAGCTTGCAGCCTTGGAAGTAGCCCCACTGTAACTCAGCCGTACCGGACACCAGTAGCATGAGTGCCTGTGTTCTTCTTTTCAAAGGCCTCCATATGTGTTTCCGTTGCTGTCGTTTCATCGAGGAATTTCGTTACCTTCATGATCTGCATTAACCCCTTGTGCGCGATGTGGAGCTCAAAGTACCACTTCCAAGGTCCAAAGCCTGGGCCACCTGCATGCTTTGGGATGGGCTGCGTCTCCTTCTGCGCCATACGCATAGTCTTCCACTCCGGGACCTCAGAGTGTGACGTCGACGTCGTTTGTGATGAAAATCCTGTCCGCCGTGAAAGCTGTGAGCAATGTGAAGATCGGTCAGGGTTGTGGGCCCATAACCCTTTGTCAGAAAACCACCACCGTGTGGTGGCAGTTCCAACGTGCCCCAACAAGTCTTCACTGTGTTCACGACTTTGTTTTGTGCAAAGTCTGAATCTAAGTGTGAGCCTTCTGTGGGAATTGGACATAAATATGAGACAATCACTTGTGCAAAGAGAATAACACAAATTTGCACTAGATTTTGGACATAGATAGTACCTGACGAGTTTTATGGCTAGTCTCAAGCTTCCCAACACACCAAACCGCTTGTGATTTTGTTAACCATAGATCCGCTACGTCAGCCGAAGCACAGCACCTGAATCAAACCGCTCAGTTGGCGGCATGCACGATGTCCGCCCGCCGAGGCGTCCTCACACATAAAGGACCCGTCAAAATACCTTTCCGGAGGTACAGATGTCCCTACACATAGTGGCGGTGCCTCGTATACTTTTAGGGTCCATTTCAATGAGGTCGTCATCGAGTTTGGTGATGGGGATTGATATGGTTTGAAACCTGTCCACATAACTACAATCCTCGAGTAACAAATTGTACTACTGAGTTTTGGACTCTGAGCCAGGATTTTGGCGAAGTCCCTCAGTAACAACCTATACTACTGGTTTCGGTGGATCTTTTCCACGGGACGCCTCGGCAGTCTTCCGGGACTGAATCACTAGATGGAAATTTGTTACTCGTTCCGGTGGATTTTCCACCGGCAATCAAGTCGCGGCCGACTCCCTGAGCTGCCGCGCACACCCGAACTTTCGAAGCCCATATCTCCCCTGTTGCTTGTCCGATTCCAGCGAAACAACTTCCACTGGATTCAGCAACTCGTCAAATTTTAGGAACTTTAATTCAATCTTGATTAGGAGAACTCTCTAGGCAACTAGAGAAAAATGTGAGGATTCCCCCCCTCCATTGGCTTGTCGACGCCTCCCGGTGCCAATGTGGACATGCTAAGGGGAAAAAATACAACAGTAGGAGTGGATGCACTAGGCTCAAGGAGGCAGGGACACGACGGTTTGCTCCATTGGAGTGAATGAATGAGGAGCAGGAGGGCTGCTTAACATGTTGACAGAGTTAACAACCAAAGTGACAGACACGGCCAACTAAATCAGCTAGGGTACCAGTAAAAAAGGGGAGCAATGTTCTCCACAAGAAAAAGAAAGGGCTAATCTCTCCGGCGTATCACTACATCTGCCACTGCTAATTTTGTACTTAGATCCAGATTCTGCTGGAGACCCATTCCATTGACAAAGTGAGCCTCAAAATCTCTGCAAGATTGGCTAGGAGGAGCCCTGACTCCTTTCAGGCCTGTAAACATGTAAGGTGATGGACACGCCAAGAATCTTGCTACAAGGTTGGAAGCATAGCAAGGTGTTGTACCTCAAATTCCTGTTCCCTTTCAACCTTCCACTACTTGCATTGCGATTCCACTTCCGCTTTCCAACCTTCTACTCCCTTCTCACTTTCTCCCACCGTCCAATTCTTTTGCATCACCTACTCCATGCATCCCTCACTGTTCCTCTCCATCCTTAATCCCACTCCGTTCTCCCTCCCTTCCTCCTTCTCACCTTCCCTCCCTCTCTTTCTCGTTCAACTCACGCACCCAACCTCCCTCCCTCCATTTTCCATCTCTCCATCCCCCCCTCTTCCTCCCTCCCCTTCTGCCTTCAATCATACCTTGTTTCTTCACCCTCATCCTTGCTTTATCCAACCAACCCACTGCCTTATCCATACCCCACAACTTTCTCCGTCCCTTTGAATTTTTCTCTTGCAACTCAGTTTCTCAAGGAACAAACTTCTTCTAACATCCATTTCACGCACGTCATCTGAGTCTCCTGCACCTGGGTCATATAAAAAAATTTCCACCCAATAATAAAACTTCAAACCGTTCCAATGCACATTCCTAGTAATGTAAGGGTGAACTGGACCTTTCACCAGAACATCCAGGGATTTATGAGAAAACTGAAGTCTGGTGGTTGCTGACTGAGAGCATGAAACAAAATTTACCAACAGGAAGGAACAAGCTTTATTCCATTGACCTCTAGATGTGATCATGAGATTGAAAATTATTTGCTTTGTTCTGGATTAGTTTCAGGCTGCTTTTGCCATAATCTGGCAAGAAAGCCGAGAACACTGAATCCTGTGAACGTGTTATAACCCAAGTTCTAGTGGCATGTTGGTGAATGGCATAGTGTATGCGACAAGGAAGATTCAGAACCACCTTACATATGGAAGTCAATGGCCTCCCTCCTTGAAGCAGAAAAATGGAGAAGATGAATGTTATTAAACAGCCTCGAGGAGCAGTGACGACGGTGGAGGACACCCTGCTCCAGAACAGGTTGTGCATATAACCTTACCATTGTAGAGATCTTTGTTCTTGCAGAGCCAACCACCATTGGCCTCCTTCATCGCCGTGAGATTACCCGAAAAGAACGCGCTTGCAATCCGCATGCAGCTGTCACGTGCTGCCACTTTGTATGTACTATAGCCATGGCAGTCAGGGACATCTTGCAGGCTGCCATCCACACATACCTGCTCAAAAGCAAAACCAGCATCAATGAAGACGGCTTCTCTTCGGCAGTGCCATATGCTAGGAAGGAAACTGTACAAGATTGCTCATTGCCCTCCAACCATCCCTCCCTCTCTCTCTCCCTCTCTCTCTCTCTCTCTCTCTCTCTCTCTCTCTCTCTCTCTCTCTCTCTCTCTCTCTCTCT